>OVBW01001028.1:0-17193 GCA_900406355.1 Erysimum pusillum | reverse complement strand
GGTTTAATCTATCAGAATTAAACCAGGAGAAACACTAAACATTCCTTCACCTGNGACTGTTTGTTTCCTAAACTATGATTTCCATAATTTTTCAGATTTTTAAAAAAATTATTTTGAATTTCGTTTTTTTAAGAAGGGCAAATTAGTCTAAATCTAAGAAAGGTGTAATGGGACAAATAGTGTTTCAATGTGAACTAAAAAACCATATTTCCCAAATAATAATGTAAGAGATTAAGTTTAGAAACAAGGTTATAGGAGTTGATTATTGGTAGAACCTGTTTCTAAATAATAATTAAATAATTTAATAATATAAAACATATAACATTTTTAAAAAATTAAAAAAATAACTTTTAAATTGAACACATAAAAAACTTATACTAAAATTGATTTGAAAATAAAAAGAAACACAAATTCCAAATTATTATGAAACAAATCATGAATCATGGTAAAATCAATATAACTTGATGTTTAAAGAAACACAAGCAATGGAAAACCACAAAAACAGGATCAAAAGCTTACCATGTGCAAGCATCTCTAGTTGAACCTTGTTCCTACATTAACATGAAACTCAATTATACACAGCACAAAGCACTGAAGTAACAGAGAACACTTCAAACACATAACAGTACATGTTGATTGGCATTCTCATCATTTTCATCAGATGAACCCGCTGTGACAGTTCATCACTGCACAATAGAAAGATCATAATTATATCAAAACTTCCTCATGATCTGCATATGACTTTGTAGTCAAACTGAAAAAGTAACACATAAAATACCTTTGAGAGACCATCATTCCCTGAACAATGGTAGTGTAATCAAAAGAGAAAACTCAGTTCTTATGTTTGATTTTCAAGTCACCAACATCCATATACCACAAAGCAATGATGTCAAGTACAATAGCTTGTTCGATACCTTTTAAACCCGAATCTATCTCTTCTTTCACAGCAACATAATTCGCTCGAAGAAGGTCCATTGCGTCTCTTTCTTTCCCCATCTTCACCATACTTTTGACTTCATTAAACAACTCTTGCAACTCCATCTCAAACTCTTTCATCTCATTAACATTGTTGCTTGAAGTAGACCTGCTTAGACAGACAAAATTCATTTAAATTCTTCATTTTCTAAGTTAAACAAAAACATCAATCAATCAATCAATTCTACACCTTTGAACTTCAAAAACGCCAGAAGTAGCATGAATTGAAGTGGTTTCTGAGGAGGAAACTGAATCAATTGGAGTCGATAAAAAAATGGCGGGCGGGAATCAAGTAGCGCTTAAGTTTGCGTCTCTGATTACGGAAACAAACACACTGACATTTCGAATCTCTCGGAACACTATCCGACTGAGAGCTTAATTAATTCGTCCTGAAACCCAAAATCAAAAATTCAGCAAAGACACAGAAGCTAAATTTATTTGAGAAACTGAAATTTAAAGCGAAGGCAGAGGGAGAAATGAAACCATTTACCATTTGGTGAGAAGAGTGGTCAAAGAGAGGAGAGAGATAGAAGACACCATTGATGTAGAAGTGTGAAGAATTTGAAGAGGAGATGGTGAATCGGCGAAAATGGTTGTTCGCAAGCTCTGGTCTCGACACAAAGAACCCTAGAGACCAAAATCAAGTTTCCCAAAAATGAAAATAATTTTTCATTAACCAAAATTCAACCCAATGGCAGCGTGACACGTGACAATAAGATGTCAATGCCAAAACATCTTCCGCTAGACTCGCTTCTCTCTTTGAAACACACTTTATCAATTATTTTGATTTTAATAATACTAAGACTTTACTCAAATATGTGATGAGTCTCATATTTACCGTTTTCTATATAGGATTTAGGTTGGTATTTTGAGTTAACTAACTTATATTAGATAGATATTAGGACTATTTGTTTTACTTAGTATATTTCAAGTCTGAGAAGCAAATATTGGAAAAGGAAGAGTTTTGGATCGTTTTGAATGCAAATATACACATGAAGATGCAGAGTCCAGCAGACCCGTCAGAAGTATGGCCTCAGACGAAGACATTCCCACCGTTGGATCGTTCTGATATTTTGATATGAGATAGCCACGGATGTTAGCTTTCATCTCCAAGTGGTTTCATGGAAATCCAACGGTGCAATCAAGAGTTATGGCCGATTTACTGAAGACAGGTGAACCTGCTGACGAAGCCGACGCTGACGAGAGTTGGGATCGACCGGTCCACACTTGGGATCGATCGATCCTATGAAGAATCAAGGCCCAAGCCCATGAAGATGGAGACCGATCGATCCAGCCCATGGATCGACCGGTCCACTGCCTCTTTTGCCTCTTCTCCAAGATTTTTCATTTCTTTTCTTTCCTTTTGTTGCTCTCTCCTTTTCCTATATAAAGGAGGCACGACCCCTTGTATTTGACACACATAATTCATTCTAAAACTTTTCTTTTGTTTATGGGCAAGAGACCTCAAAACTCTCTAGCTCCTTTTAGTTTTATTTTGGAAATAAAGATGTTTTCATTTATTGAATTCTTTGTTTCCTTTTCCATGTCTGAGTAGTTTTCTTATTAGGTTTAGGGTTTCGGAAGGGATGTGATTGATTCGTTAGGTTGTTAGTCTGGGGAATTAGGGTTTATAGTTCTTCATCTATTGTTGTCCTTAATGCTAGAATTAGACTGATCACCTAGTTCTAAGATCTCAGGCGGTACGAAAATAATCGCTGGAATCAACATTAGGTGAGCAAGGTTTCATGACTTGAGGCGAAAGTCCTGGCCATGACATCTTGTGAACTTATCAATATTATTCTTAATGCTAGTATTACTCTAGGGATCGCGCGAGAGCGGTTTTCTAATATAGTATTACTAAGTAGGTATTTGCGCGAAAGCGAGATGTCTTATTAATTGTGGATTGAGTTCTAGAATTGATTCTTTAATATCCCTAATTTCGATTTGCTTNCTATTGTTGTCCTTAATGCTAGAATTAGACTGATCACCTAGTTCTAAGATCTCAGGCGGTACGAAAATAATCGCTGGAATCAACATTAGGTGAGCAAGGTTTCATGACTTGAGGCGAAAGTCCTGGCCATGACATCTTGTGAACTTATCAATATTATTCTTAATGCTAGTATTANTAAGTAGGTATTTGCGCGAAAGCGAGATGTCTTATTAATTGTGGATTGAGTTCTAGAATTGATTCTTTAATATCCCTAATTTCGATTTGCTTGTTATTTCACATCCTGGAAGAATACCCTAGACCTAATGCTTGTCTCATTATTGAATTTCCTGTTTGAATTAATCGTTGCTTAAAACAAATCTCTTAATTTGCTCCTAGCTGTATTTGATCTAATTGTCTTATAGTGCAACTTTGGTCTCTGTGGATTCGACTCTTTAATACTACAACTGATTGCCGTTTTGATCCGGTAGTTGTTTTATTCTAGGTTTATTATTTGACCATCGATCAATATGCAGCGATGTGTATGGTCTAATTAATGAAAAAAACTTTGACAAAGTATGACTTGACATCTATCAATAGCCGCTGGGTTGCAAAAAGAGCTGACCTCACACCATAGAAAATAACTTGGGATTTTACTTTCGGTTATTAGCGCCGAATGTGAAAGAAAGAGTGAACCGATCGGCAAAATTATTTAGGAATTTTGGTTATCAATTTGGTTCGGTTTGGCAAGCCATAACCGAATGGTTTTTCGGTTATTTTCTAACAATCACCTATACAACTATACTCAAAATTTTATTTGGTGTTAAACAAGTTGCAGAGGCGGCAGAGGTAGAAGATGAAGGAAAAAATTAGGTTTAGTGAGAGGAAGAAGAAAACACATGTGTTTTTAAAATATTGAATTGTGGGCATGATTTTTAATGGGCCTATTTGATGAATAATTAGAGGTCTGTTTTAATATAGAGCACATGACCCAACATTTATTACAACTCACAATAATAAAATAAAAACTCTAAACCTAATTTGGTTTCTTGTTTTATTTACCCTCTTCTCAACCGCTTCTCATTCTTATATATGTTTTCTCCTTCACGTCTCTCACATCTTTAATCTCACAAGTTTTTAAGTTTTTCATCTTTATTTCGTCCCTCCTCTTAACCTAACAGATATTGAGTCTGGGAGATCGAGTTTATCACTTTCCTCTACAATCTGGCATTTATAATATCAAGTCTGGGCTATTCGAGTTTACTAATTTTTCCTATTAACGATGGCTCGTCGTCTTTCACACCGTAAGTAGTAAATCGTCTTTCTCATTTCATCCCACCGTCAACACCAAGCTTCAGTCCATCAATCTCGTTAGCGGTTCACGAGGAGAGCATAAATTTCATTTAGCACATCATTTGAGAAGGATAATGTGTGTATAAAGCAAAAAAGTTTCGTCGGAGGTCCACTTCCCACTTCGGAATCAGAGTCAGAATCAGAAGCCCTCGGCAGCTCTTGGAAGCTTTTGAATCTCGCTTCCGTCGCGTTTCTAAAAAATCCACTTTGGAAGCTCGTTGGAAGCTTACGATTTCGGTTTGGAAGCTTGCACTTCCATTCTAAAAATTCAATTTCACAAATAAAACATGAAATTATTCAATAATTTGTTTATACAAATAAATTCAAACTAAAAAATTTGCATACTAATCTTTAAGTATTTTATTTTCAACATAATCATATTTAGAAAAATGGTAATGACATGAATAAAATATGTGAGCGATATTGGAAGTGATTAATTAAATGAAATTAATTTTGAGAGATTTGAGTTTGATAATGTTTTTACCTACAACACATAATTTGAAACGATTTTGTTTGTTGTAATTAAAGAAAATAAAAATGAAGATAATAATGTAATTTTTTACTTTAAATTATTTGATTTATATTTATCGTAAAGACGGTTTGATTTTTAGGAAGCTCCAAAATCTTCTTTGTTGACTCTCTACATTCATTCTTTACAAGCATGCAGTCTCAACGAGAGAGTATCGATCAAAGATCACGTAGACGCTTACCTTCCTCTAGCTCCCAAGACATTCTTCTTATGGTTCCTTTCCTCCTCTTCCCATTTACTCTTTTGAGATCGATTTCTCCCTTCTTTAGGGTATCACTCTATTTTTTTTTCTATCAATCTCTCTTTAGCCCGGGGTTGGTTTTCATGAGTCCAAAGTATGCAAGGGGGTAACCATGCATCCCTCAGCCCACTTCTTTTTTTACCACATCCCTTTTCTTTTATTTTTCTCTTTTTTTCTTCTTTTTAGGAGGAGAGTGAGGAACTACATCTTTTTATGCGCGTCTCGGAAAGCATTGAGTCAGAGGTCGCGTTCGATGTATACCAAGCCCCAAGTTGAGAAGATTAAGTCCAATTCAACGTCTTGTCATGGGTAGAGTCAACGCCAAGTCAATCGGATTTCCAAGAGATAGGGACTTCTGGTGAGTTGTTCGGCTATGGTGTTCCAATCTTCGGCTCTTCAAAAAGAACAATCATGACAGATGGCAGAAGATATCAGTACGAACACACGATTCACAAAAGAAGTTCCAAGTTCTAAACCATTTTGACTCAATAAAACGACTCAAATAAGAATAAAAATGTTAGCATAATAGTCACAAATCCCCCCAGACTTACTTCACACCGTCCCGGTGGGAAAGAAAAATCAAAGGAAGGAAGTGCAAATCAGAAAAACAAAAAGTCAGAAAATATAAACGGATCGATCGATCCCGAAGGGAGATCGGTCGATCCTACCGTTAGTAACACAAATCCGAATACAAAAAATACATAAGTTCAAAAAGAAAATAAAAAACATATAGTACAGAGGATAGAACCAGTGGATACGAGTCTAGAGAGAAGGGGGAGTGTCACCATCGCCTGCCGTCCTCCTGGTGCGTATGCGAAAATCATCCTGCACACTAGTCTCAGAATCGTCATGGCTAGAAGAAGAGTGCCATGTATGGGATCGGCCAGGAGGGTTGGAAGAATACTCCTCATCATCATCCTCGTCTGAACGAACAGCAGAAACGGCGGCGAAAGCATCGTCCGCAGGGTTAGACGCGTGGACCGGAGTAGGCGCGCGTGGTGGTGGCGGTGGTGGTGGTGCGACGCAGCAAAGCCAAGTGGCGATCTTGGTGAGTATGGTGTTGTTCTTCTGCGTCGTCTCGCAGACCCAACGCTCCATCTTAGTAGCCGGCTCCGCAGGTGGATCAGATAGAGCACGAAAAACTAGACAATTTACACTAAAGAATGACCAAAATCGATGGAGAATTGAGAGAGAAAATGAAGCTCAAAGATGGAGAGGGAGTGTATCAATGGTGGTGAGAATGGGGAAGAAGAAAGAGGGGTCGATCCCTAAATCGACTTTGGCCTCCAAAAACCGGTTTAAACCGGTTTGAATTGAGTTGCAAAACCGATCCAAACCGGAAAACCTAATTTTTTTTCGAAATACCTGAGTCGGGATCGATCGATCCATGGTGCAGATCGATCGGTCCCGAAGCTTCTGTTCCTCGGTTCATTTTCCAGGCGAGATCGGTCGATCCAATAAGGAGATCGATCGATCCTAAGCGTCGGATCACCAAAATTTCGCATCTTAATGCGTTTAAAACCTATTCCTGAAAAACTCAGGGATTCTCATTGATAATATAAATAGTCTTAAACTTAAAAATCAAAAGAAACAAAAACCAAAAGCTCAAAAACAATAGTTAGTACAAAAACATCGGGTTGCCTCCCGGAAGCGCTTGTTTTAAGTCTATAGCTTGACTTTCCTTCTCTTCTCTAGGCTCGTGTTTGGGAACGAGTGATCGGACCTCCAAGTCGTACTTCTGAGATGCTCACACTTCGACCTTCTTCTTTGATTCGAATGGGCCTAACCGCGTTCTCTCTTGGCGTGACATGGTAGAAGACTTCCTTATCGATGTTGGTGAAGCATACATGTTGATTTAGAGTATCTATGACAGCTCCAACCGTGTTCAAGAAGGCTCTCCTGAAGATGACTTGTTGACGCTTTCCGGGCACATCTACAATTTTGAAGTCCGTGGGAACATCCACCTCTCCAATTCTCTATATCTCATTGTGAAGCTCTCCTCTTGGTACCACCATGGACTCGTCGGCCATGTAGAGGTTTGAAGTTGATGGATAGCAATCGGCGATCCCACATCTAGAAGCAATGGCGGTTGGAAGAACACTTGTTCCGGCTCCAGAGTCACAAAAGCAATTGTACACCGAAGTACCATTGATAGCGCATGGAACTACGAAGCATCCAATATCCCGGAATTTTGGAAGGCATCTTCTCGTCTTAGCATTTTCTCGCGCCTAATGGAAATGTGCTTCAATCACATACAAGGGTTCCATACTCCTTCGAAAGCACGTTCGTAACCCGACATAAGTATTCCATCCTTCATTGAACGTGAGTTCCTTTGGAATCGTCTTCACACGCATTACGAACATGTTGAGATCATGGGGATGAATCTCATCTCTTATTCCTTCTTGGTTCTCAGTAGGGTCAATGCATGGAGGGTTGCAATTGCACTTCCGTTTGACAGCTTATGTTGTAGAGAAATGCCATTGTCAATTTACACCGATACGAGATGTCCTCTTCATACGTACCATGCATACATCGGCAAAGTTAGCTCCCAAACGTTTGGCTTCGAACACCGGGTAGTAGGCCACATCTTTGTCAATTTTAGTGAAGATCATCTTGGGTTCTTCAAGGTCAAACACGGCTCCAACCGTGGTTAAGAACGCACGTCCCAAGATTAGAGGAGTTTCGGATCCTCCACTCATTTCCACTACATGGAAATCAGTGGGCACTATGTGGTTGCCAATACGCACTTCCACGTCTCCCAAAAAGCCTTGAGGAGTTGTTGTTGATGCATTAGCGAACTTCAACGAGCATTGAGAAGTCTCCATCCCTTGGAGATCAAGCCTACGAACAGTTGCCATTGACATGACGTTCACGCTGGATCCCGAATCACACAGGGAATTAGTAAAAACTTCTCCATCAATCAAACAAGGGACCACAAATTTGTCCGGATCTTCACATTTCTCCACTTTGACAAGCTTAGGATTTACAGCTTCCTTTCGCTTAGCCAAATAAGCATCTACTTCTGCAGCATCTTCAATACCATCAATGACATCTTTGCAGATCTTCTTTAAGAACGGGAGATCTCCTAAAGCTTCGGAGAATGTGGCTTCTTTAATCAATTCGCCAATGATGCTCTTGAATCGGTTATACTTTGTCTCATCAATCTTGGTCTTAGGCACCACTGGATAGGGACTCTGAGGCTTGTAAAGATGTACATCAGCCTTAGCTACGAAGTGTGCATCATTCTCATTCGGAAACGAACTGGAAACGCCTGAAATAGCAGGATGGATCAATCGATCCAGGGGAGGATCGGTCGATCTGACCTCTCGGGTCAGCAGAGTGAAACCAGCAGGCGGATCGGTCGATCTAGGCAGAGGATCGGTCGATCCTGGCTTCTGAAAACTCGATAAACCTGCAAACACATAAGACTTGAAGCTTGTATTGGCTCCAAATCGAGCCGTGACATCATTACATGCTTCTTTTCCTTTGGAGCTAGAAGCCATGGTGGAGATTCTCTTGTCCAACGAGTCAATCCTTGTCGCCAAAGTAGTGAGAACTTGAACAAAGTCAGTCTTAGGTAATCATAAGGCACACCATTAGCCTTCGTGGTATTGCACAGCGCTTCAAAAGCCTCGATGTGATCCATCGGGTTCTCCGTGGGCAAGCCGTTAAAGCAACGGTTTTGCACAAGATTGATCAAGCTGTACTTGATCTCATAGTCCTGACGAGTGGGATTCAGAGGACGAAGCGCAGACTTGTTAGCATAGAAGCGGTCCGGTGTGTCTTGCTCGCCAAGCGTACGAGTTTGTTGTCCAGCAGCGAGAGGATCGACCGGTCCAAAGGGTGGATCGATCGGTCCGGAGCATGAAGATCGACCGGTCCGAGTTGTAGACCGATCGGTCCGACAGCAACAGGCGGGACATTCGGAGGGTTGATTCCTCCTTCAGCAGCTGGAAAGGCAGGTGGGATAGCTCCTTCTGGTAGCACGTCTTGCGGATTCATCTCAGCTGACTTGGTAGCTTTCCCTTTGCTTCGTTCCAAGCGACCTAGTTCCTTGTTAGAAAGTGCAACCAACTTAGTAGCCTTGTGGCTTCTCAATTGCATGCACCTGAAGGCAAAAACAGAAATAAAATACTTAGTATAATGCAGAAAATAAAAATCTTAGACTAAATTCAATTCTAAATCTCTAAAGGTATCTATTGGTCCCCGGCAACGGCGCCAATTTGATCTCTTCCTAAACGGATAAACAAATAAAAACATTTCATACACTATATCGGATCAAAACGGTAATCATAGTAGTACTTCAGGGTCGAATCCACAGAGACCAGAGATACACTTTAAATTAATAGATTAAATTAAGCTAAGACAAAATAGAATAAGGATTTGATTTTCTAACAACCTAACGAGACAATAAAATAAAGCAAACAATAATTAAAGAAATATTAGGCATAGGGAAACCATCCGGGATGTGACAAAACAATTAAATCAATTAACAGGAAATATTAAGATATGTTCTTGAACTCAATTCACGAATATAAGGTAAGTTGCTCTCGCATAAATACCTACTTAGGAATACTATTTAGGGAACGCTTTACGCTAGGCTTCCCTAAGTAAAACTAGCATTAATAGAAAGATCGATATGTTCACAAGATATCAAAACAAGAGCATTCGCGTGCCAAGCTATGAATTCTTGCTCGTCTAATGTTGATTCCAGCAACTAAACACACTTTCGTGCCAAGAATAATTGCCTAGAATCTTAGAACAAGTTAGCTACTCAAGCCCTAAGCATTAAGAACAACATCAGAAAAAGAACAATAAAATAAATTCACAAACTAACAACCTAATAATAGATCACATCCCTTCAGAGAAACCCTAGCCTAATAAGGAAACTACTCAAACAAAGATGAAACTAGAAGCTAGAGACATCTTTATTAAAGAAATAAAATAAAACTATAAAAATATTTATAAAACTAGGGGAGAGCTACAGCTCTCAAAAGAGAGAGCCACTGCTCTGAAAAGGTGTGTAAATTACAATGGGCGAGCCCTCCTTACATAGGAAAAGGGGAGAGCAACAAAAGGAAACAAAAGAAATGGAAAATCTTGGAGAGGAGGCAAAAGAGGCGGTGGACCGGTCGATCCATGGACCGAATCGATCGGTCCTCATCTTCATGGGCTTTGGGCCGAAATTCTTGTTATGATCGATCGATCCAAGTGTGGATCGGTCGATCCCGACTCTCGTCCGCGTCGGCTTCGTCAGCAGGTTGACCTGTCTTGAGTAAATCGGCCATAACTCCTGATTTCACCGTTGGATTTCCTTCAAACCACTTTGAGATGAAAGCTAACTCCCTTAGCTATCTTGTGTAAAAATCTTAGCAAGATCCAACTGTGGGAAGGTCTTCATCTGAGGCCATACTTATAACGGGTCTTCTGGACTCTGCATCTTTCAATGTATATTTGCATCCAAACTGATCCAAAACTCTTCCTTTTGCTCCAAATGCTCTTTACACCTATAAAACACTAAGTAAAACATATAGTCCTATATTCTACCTAATATAAGTTAGTTGACTCAATATACAAACCTAAATCCTATATAGAAAACGGTAAAAATGGGACTCATCATTTCACAATTAGAAAAAGTGAAGAACTGTGGATTTTGTTAAATGAAACATAAGTCCGAATTGACCCAATAATATATAAATTAACGATTAAATAATAGAATACTCCTTTAAATAAACCATTAACCCGTTATATGTACATGATAAATATGCATTTAGCATATAACATATGATAAATATGTCTTTAAGACATAATTTATGAATTTATTATGATATTACAATAGTTAACAAATAGTTATCTACACATATACTATAATATATGTAACTTGTTATTTTTTGAATATTATTTAATAAATGAGTTAGCACGATAAATATAAATTTATCACATAAATTACAATTTTATGTCTATACAACATAATTTAATATGATATATTTATAAATTTATTGAAATATATTCATGTTATCGTGTTGATCTAATAGATAATCATGTAACTTATAGTAATATGTTCTTATTTATGTACATGAACATTTTGGTTCAGATTATTCAAATTGTGGAGAGAGAACTAATAATACAAAAATCATGACTATATTCTTAAGGGAGAATTATGTGGCTATAAATATAGCCCTTTGTGGTTAAAAAAAACAAAGATTGGTTATCACTTAACCAGACGATTCCATTAAGCTCTTAATCTCCTGACCTGAACCAACAACACTCTAAAATTGAAGAACAGTTCAATCCCTAGAAATCAAAAACAGAGATACAGACCAAAAGAACTTCGACCAAAAATCTCCGTTTCAGGACAAAAAAGAAAGTGAAATCGAATCTAATGACTTCCTCAAAATCTAATTACAAAGAAAAACTCGCTCGTCGAAGGTCAGTAATCTTCTCTTTCCCCTTCTTCCCTTTTATCCAACTTAGGGTTTTTTTTACACATAAAATTCTTAACCTTTTCTTTTTTCTTTGAAGAGAGGAGAAATTAGAAGAATCAGATAATCCAAAGTACAGAGATCGTGCTAAAGAACGAAGAGAGAATCAAAATCCAGATTATGATCCAACAGAGCTTAGTTCTTTTCACGCTGTTGCTCCTCCTGGAGCTGTTGATCTTCGGTAAAGCTCGTTTTTTATGATTAGTTTATTGAATTTGTAATTGGGTTTCTTAAAATTTTATGTTTTTGTGTTTTCTTTTTGTAGTGCTGCTGATGCACTTAAGCTCTCTATCAAGAACAGCAAGTATCTTGGAGGTTAGTTTTAGTTTTAATGTTCAAAAAATTGTTGTGATCTTGATTTGGTTATTTTGTGGTGCTTATGTTGTTTTTTATAATATGGTTTTAGGTGATGTTGAACATACACATTTGGTTAAGGGGTTGGATTATGCTTTCTTGAATAAAGTACGAAGCGAAATTGATAAGAAACCTGATGGTGAAGATGATGGTGGCAAGACTAGGTAGGTTTTTGTTTTACTTTGGTTTTATTGACTCATTTTGGCTTGTTTGATTTAAAGTGCTAATTTTTTGTTGTTGATAGTGTGCCTAAGGAAGATCAACGGGTTACTTTCCGTACTACGGCTGCGAAGGTATGTAATTTTGTTTAGAATTTTGTGTAGATGAGGGGGAAAAAGTTTGGGATGTAGTTTAACATTTGCTATTTCTTTGATATGTTTCAGTCAGTTTACCAGTGGATTGTTAAGCCTCAAACTATCATCAAGTCTAATGAGCTGTTTCTCCCCGGGAGAATGACATTTGTCTATGATATGGTAATGCTTTCTTACCGCTTTATTTTAAAGCAGATTCAGTATTGTTACCTGTTTTTGTGTAGTTGTATGTCTTAGGAAGTACTTATATACATGTGTATTCTGCTTGCACTCTTCTTCCTCGAGTATTAGTAAGTTAAAATTTTGTGTTTTAGTAAACTAATACATGGGTCTCTGGAAAATATTAAGAAACTTTGCATTACCTTGTAAACGAGTTAATCAGCATATGATGTCTATTTGAAGAGACCTTATAGGAAGAATTGGTTGAAAACATATTAAGTTTGTTTTTCGTATCTGGTTTTCTTGTAGAAGCATATCTTTGTTTTGTACAACGAGACATCATTCCAGAGAGAACACAGTTAAAATATTCTATTGGTATTCAGTATTGTTATATATGAAGTTTCCTTTGAGATGTTTCAGTTGATTTACAATTGTCCCTAGTCTCAGTTAAAGAAGCTAACCTTATATATAGTATGATTTGAGTCTTCCCTTTGAAGGCCTCCCTTGTGATGTCAAACACCCACAATCTGATGTCAAATATTAATTTTTTCCCTTTTAAAAAAAATTCTATTTGTTGCTTGTCAGGAGGGTGGTTATACCCATGACATACCAACCACGTTATATAGGAGTAAAGCTGACTGCCCCCGTGCCTAAGGTATGTTTACTTAGAATCCTTGTTGTAATAGTCTTCTTGATCCTGGAAATTTCTTAAGACTGTATGTAGTGATGGTTATATATGTAATGATCGTTGTGATTCAAATGAAATATGCCAACTTTGATGGTCTCTGTAACCTCCTCTTCTTTGACAGTGTTGATGTAATTAATACAGCTAATAATGATATTATGTCTTAGGTTTTGGTAGAAGCATAGATTTTTTCTTAAGTAAAGAATATTTTTAAATTAAATTAAACTGTCTTTCTACTAATCTGGAACCAAAATTAACATTGCTAAACATGTTTGTGTACTGGACATATTTTAAATTTATGATTGAAATAACTGCCGCAGTATTTGCAAGAATTGTTTCATTAACAGGCATTGTTGCTCTGTTCTATCTTTCCAACAGGAACTTGTCACAGTCAATGTTGATCGTTCTGTGCTAGATCGAATTGCTAAAATTATGTCATACCTTTGCCTTGGATCATCAGGGAAAGTTCTCAAGAAGAAAAAGAAAGAAAAAGATGGAAAAGGTATTTTGCATCTTCAATTTCTCTAGCTGCACTTACATTGAACAATTAGTTGATTTTAAGTACTAGCAGTCCTGTAATTATAACACTTACAAACTGGTTTAATAATTATCCTATAATCGTTCTTTCTCTGCTTTCCCCCATATTAGTTGTCTGGTTTAAGAATTTGGAATCAATGAGTAAAGAACATCCCTAGCCTTCAACCACAGTATTAGTAGTATCTAATGATGTCGTGTGGTGTTCGCTTAGTGGTTTATTTCTTGTCAATTTTGAAGAAAGTTAGTTGTATTGTAAATACTTCGCTGGTCTCTGGATATATATATATATATATACATATAGTCATTGTTCTGAGACCTCTTGTTTTACTAACTTGTATTATGCTAATGTGCTGCCTGAACATGTTGTATCGTTTGATATCAGCATACAATGTGATTTTAAGTTAAGGAATTATCCTTCATACATTTCGTTTCTTCTTTTGCCTCATCACAATCACATTCACTGCAACTTTTCAAATGCAGGAAAGGCGTCAACTGTTGCTAATGATTATGATGAAGACAATAATCAATCTAAGACTGAGAATGGATCTTCTGTGAACATGAGTGAAAGGGAAGTTTTGCCTCATCCTCCACCATTACCCCATGTGATCAACCATCTGGAATTGAGTAAGAAACACGAAGAACCCCTTGTTGCCAGGACAGACGATGATGACATATTTGTTGGTGAAGGCGTCGACTACATTGTTCCTGGTAAATATGTGACGCAGAGTCCTATTTCTGAGGACATGGAAGAATCTCCAAAGGATAAGGAGAAAGTTTCTTATTTTGATGAGCCTGCTTATGGTCCAGTGCAACCATCTGCTGGTCAAGAATGGCAACATATGGTCAGTTCGCCCTAACTAATCCTTGGTTATATTTATTCTTATATCTTGATCCTCGGCTGTAAATTTTAATGTTGTGTACTTTTCAGAGTGAATAAGGTCCAATGCAACCTCAAGGACTGGCTCCTGGGTATCCGGAAGAGTGGCAGGAGTACCAATATGCAGCAAATTGGGTATCCGGAGCAGTACCTTCAGCCTGGAATGGTGGGTTACGATGTTCAACCAGAAACAGGAGTTTTACAAGATCCTCAACTCATGTCTCAGGAAGAGAAAGATAGGGGATTGGGATCAGTATTCAAGCGTGATGACCAAAGGCTTCAACAGTTGAGGGAGAGTGACGCACGGGAGAAAGATCCAACTTTTGTATCCGAGAGTTATTCAGAGTGTTACCCCGGTTACCAAGAGTACAACCATGAGATTGTTGGTAGCGATGAAAAAGCCGACTTGTCTAAAATGGACATGGGTGGAAAGGTACGCCCCGGTTCAATTACATGTTCCTTTTCATTTATTGTAAAAGAGAAAAATTACAGTTTCTCGGTTTTGATGAATAGGAAACAGGTAAAGGGAGGTTTACATCGATAGGATTTCGAGACAGAAGAGGAATGAGAAAAATATAATGAGCAGAAGGAAGCAATGCGCAAAACCGCGTTCCAATTCGGGGTAGAGATGCAAGATGGTAGAAAGACGAGGAAGCATAACCGTGACCAGAAGCACAGTAACAAACTTAACACAATCAATAAGATACTTGCGAGGAAGAAGATGGAGAAGGAAGGTGGGGATGTTGCTTCTTTTGTTGTCGCCAATGCACAGACTCCCAAGAGATCCAAGCATTGATCTAAATCATTCCCTCAGAATCTATTTTGTTTCTATCTTCAACTCTGTTTAGGTTTTATTTGAATAGTTAGTTGTACCTTGACATCAAATTATCAGTTTAAAAAGATTTTACATTTAATGTTTACTTCTAAACTCATTTGACAAATTAAAACTACAAACATGTAAGGTTATCCAATATCCATACATGAAAACAATATCTACAATAGTTTTTCCATGAGAATACTAATTTTTGGTGGGAAGACATTTTAAGTTTGGGAGATTTGCACTTTGAGATACTTTTAAATACAGAGTTTATGATGTGAAAAAGTTTGGGTGAGGCTTTCTCTCTCTTAACTCTCTCGTATATTTAAGAGTAGAAAGTCTCTTCTTCTTTAGATCTTTTGGTGTATATATCTTCCGGCTTAGTCCAGATTGTTCCTTTCGCCTATGTGCGAAATTTTCTTTAGCTAATCTGGCTATTTTCTTTTTTTTTTTTGTTTTGTTAGTGTTCAATTTCTTTGTAGGACTGGTCTTTATAGTTTCAAAGTTTTCAATCTTAGGAAGACTAAGATTCAATGGCCGTGAAGTATTCTTTCATCTTCATCATATGCTCTAATCTTCTCACGCAGGGAGTAATGATGCCTTTGCTCCTCCATGGAAAGTCCTGGGCCGTCGTTATCGGTTGTGGAGCGTAGTGTCCTGAGCTTTGAGGTGATCAGAGATGGATTTCAAGTCAAGAAGATGTGGAGAAAACCGATCGATTGGCATAGAATCTTTTCTACAAAAAGTTTTCAAGTGGATTTGATGAAAGGTGGCCGTATCTGAAGTTTGATCTAGAGAAGACTCGCGACGGCGGC
Organism: Erysimum pusillum; assembly: GCA_900406355.1. Classification (NCBI taxonomy): domain Eukaryota; kingdom Viridiplantae; phylum Streptophyta; class Magnoliopsida; order Brassicales; family Brassicaceae; genus Erysimum; species Erysimum pusillum. The sequence continues at coordinate 1,131 of OVBW01001028.1, read as the reverse complement.
GCTTCATCAACCCTAGAGTAGGCACATGTATTGTTAATCGTCATCCTTTCATTTGGGCCTATAATTTTAGGGTTGTAAATTCAAAGCCGCTTTGTAATTCTGCCCTTATTGGGCTAAAATGAAAAAAGTTTGGCCGACAAAAAAAAAAAATTAAATACAGAGTTTACATTTGGCACATTTTGTATGTTTAAAACATTTTTTACTTTATATTGTATAAGAGGCCGAGAATTGCATCTAGATACATTTTCTCACAAATATCTTACATTTAGATACTTTTGAATACCAACATACTTTTACATAGTCAATGACAATTATTCTTCTAAACTCAGCTATCTCTCATTTCTCTCATATCTCTCCTTTTCTCTCTTATTTATCTTTCTCCCTCACAATTTACTTTCCTTTTTAAAACAATAATCATTTCTATTTCTCTCTATTAGCCTCGGCTTAGACGTGATGCTAGAGTGGCGACCTCTATGGACCACAATTTTAAGGGTCCGATTTTTTTAATATTTTTGTTAGAAAAATAATTAAAAAATTATTTTAATCTTTTTAAGGGTTCATCTAACATTTAGATAACATATATTAAGGCCTGATTTCTTTTAAAGATAAAAGCTCCTCTACCCATGTTATTAAAAATATTAAAACATTAAGATTATATCCTTTCAACGTAACCTAAATCTTAGAAAAGGAAAAAACTATGAGCTGGTAAGACTTAAATTGGAAGTAGTACAATATTTATCTTAGTTAAATTTCTTCCATGAGTTGATTATTTATTTAACTAAATCCTCTCTATACAGTTAGTTCCTGCAAAGATTCTGAAAGCCTACTGCTTCAAGTTCGCCGACAAGGTTGACTACATCGACGGACATAGAAAACTGATGAGTCCCATATTTACCGTTTTCTATTTAGGATTTAGGTTTGTATTTTGAGTCTTTCTATTTATATTAGATAGGTTTTAGGACTATATGCTTCACTTAGTGTATTTCAGGTCTAAAGAGAGTTTATTGCAAAAGGAAGAGTTTNTTCCACCGTTAGATCTGACTAAGATTTTAACACAAGATAGCTAAGGGAGTTAGCTTCCATCTCCAAGTGGTTTGAAGGAAATCCAACGGTGCAATCAAGAGTTATGGT
>OVBW01001027.1:0-17202 GCA_900406355.1 Erysimum pusillum | reverse complement strand
TCTCTCTGATTCTCCTGCACAGAAACGACAAAGTGGCTAAAGGAAGCCCTATGTCGAGTTTCTGGCCTTTAAATACTCTTCTCTAGGGTTTCCTTCCCGNTTACATGGTCTCTGTGGATTCGACCCTAAAGTGCTACAATTGATTACCGTATTTGATCCGGTAGTTTGCATATTTAGGTTTATTATTTGACCTACGATCACTGACCAGGATGAGTAATTGGCTAAAAGCAATGGGGACAAAGTAAATGTGGAGTTTAACATCATCGGTAAACATGTTGGGAAGGGATCAGTTACACTTTCAACTTTTATGGGAGTTCTTATAAAGGAGCATGTATCAGTATTTTTAGATGATTGGAGCTACTTGGATTCAAAGATAAAGGATACAATGTGGGAACAGCTTCAGGTACAAGTGTTATTTTGTTTTTTACTTTGTATTTTACTTGATGCTTTTAACAAGTTTTTATGTTAACATTGTATAAATTTGTTGCAAGGGACATTTAATTTGACAGAAGAATGGCAAAAACATTCACTGTTAATGCAAATGGGGTGCACATGGAGGTCTCATAAGTCTAGGCTACTTGCAAAAATTCGGCTTGCTAAGACCAAGGGAGAAGTACGAGATCTGAAACCAAGCAACATTCTTAGTGAATCAGCATAGTTCAAGTGGGTGAAGATTAGGACTGGCAAAGCTTTCAAGGTTTGCATTCAAATACAAAATTGATTTATGTAATTTTACTTATATTTAATGTATTAATTGGAATGACTGTTATAGGAACGAAGTGAGATGTACAAGGTTTTGAGGAATGGACATATTCCACAGACAACCAGTCGCAAAGGAATGAGTCGCCTTGAGGATGAAATGGTATGTCTATGTAGTGATAAGAAGTTATCAAACTCATCTGTTGGTTTTACTTGGTGATGTATAATGTTGGTTTTACTTGGTAATGTATATTGATGCATTAACAAAATTTTAAACCAGGAATAAATTAAATCGCTTGATAGTGAGATAGGCTCAAACTCCAATGTTAGTCTTAAGGAAGATGCTGTGAGTCAGATTCTAAGGAAACATAAGAGTGGAAGAATGAGAGGAATGGGCAGAGGGGTTACTGCTGCCAAGCTAGCATTCTTACAGGGCAGAGATGCACATGTGCAGAAGATGGAAGCCCAACACACATAATTGGTGAGCGAGGTTGCTGATTTGAGACACATTGTTCGGGACTTAACTAAAGGGAAAAGGGTAAGGTTAATATTCAAATGTGGTTTTCAATTCCTGGTAAGATGTACTATTGAAACTTTTAATTGTGTGTATAGGATGATGGTGCAAATTCAGACACCATTGATGAACCAAGGTGTCAGTTACTTGATTGGTCTGTAGACGCAGATGTTGTTGTTGCTGAGGGAAAACTTTGCTCTGTTGAACCAAGTTACACGATTGGCCGTATGCCTATTGGTCCTAATGGGTAAGCTGTACTTGTGACCTTTGTATCAGATAAAAATGCATCTCTATGGAGGCCTACAGCAACTGTCAACGAGCTTGGCCAGACTGTGGGAACCAAGATAGCATGGCCATTTGATAAGCTAATTGTGGACAGTATGGACTCCTCAACTAGAAACAAGGGAGCTGATGCCTCGGTAAATTTCTTATGATATAGTTTACATGTTTATTGTAATATATAAATGTTTATTGGTTAGGTGACATATGAATTATGTTTTTGCATGACTTTTTTTAGGCCACAATCATAAAGGAAGATAGAGTCCAGCTTGTTGATTGGATTTTGGGTGATGAAGTAATTGCTGAGGCACATATGATTTCAAAAGACCCTAAATAGTTAGTTAATAAAATTATGTTGGGTCCGAATGCTGCAATGGTGAATATTGTAAAAGTCATTAACAAAGAGGCTTCATTATGGAGACCACCAAGTGAAGACATTTCTGTGATGGGTGATGCACTGCTTGTGAACATAGCATGGCCACTTACTAAGTTGTCTAAGTGTAACGGACAGAGAATGGAGGATGCAGAATCTGAGAGTGAATCAGATTTTAGTAAAGTAGTATCTAACAGAGCTGGAGCATCTTTCAATGAAGGAGGAGGAAGAACAAGTTCTAAAGGAACAAGAACATCAGCTTCTAAAGAAGTAGAACTAAAGAATCATCACCTAAGGTAAAACTCTATACATCTATACATTAATCTTTCTTTTACATGATGTGTTGTATAGTTGTGTGATTGTGATTAATTTCTGCAAGTAACAGTTCCAACAATAGCAAGTTAGCTAAGAAGAAATGCTTCCTCACAGATTGCTCTGGCTCGAGAGAAATAGTTGCAGAAGGCCGAGTTATTTCAACCAATCCAAACGACACTGTCCACTGCCATCCATTGGGTCCAAATGCCATCAAGGTGGTTGACATCTGCTTGATTGGCAAAGCACGAGTATGGAGACAAACATCAGAATTTCAGATTGTTGCTGATGCATTAGGTACTACTATTGCTTGGCCTAATGAAAACATTGTTTATATGTAAACCTTTCTCTTATGTTGGACTGTGTTGGGTATTAGAACTTGTTTGGCTTGGTGAACTTGTTGTATTAGTACTTGATGTGGCAATATATATATATGAAGTTTTTCAATTAGATAATGTTTTGGTTTGATAAATGACAGGATGTTTATCTAATAAGCTAATATGGGAAACAAAAATCCAATTTAAAATCTGGGGTACAATAACAATAATAGAAAACAAACGCTATATTAAAACTAATGATGGCGTTTGTGAATTGTATGAAACCATATATAATAACGAACATTATCTGCTATTATAAACTATACAATTGCAATAAAAGAAACGCTATCTAAAAAAACAATAATATAGCAAACGGAAAAAACGTTATGTAAAGTGTCATATCTATTATAACGGGCGCATATATATCGTCCTCAAAACCGCTATGATATCCTGTTATAGCGTTTTTCGGACGCTGTATATGTGACATTTTCTTGTAGTGTGGGAAAATAAAAACTGTTAGAATTTTAGAATAGGTCTAAAGCCCTGAAAGTCTGGTGCCAATCACATTCTTTACTTGTATATTTTCTTGTGCTGTATGCATTTTCATTTCTCTTAGGATGTCTACAATCCACATCAAAAAGTGAAAATAACTAACCTAAGATGTAAAAGTAAATACATAAATACAACACAAGAAAATAAACAAAAAAAGTTTCAATAGCATATAAACAAAAATTAAAATTTTAAAAACGAAAAAACCATATATACATTTATATATTTTCATATAAAATAAGAGAATTAGAAGAAAATTACACACACGATAGGAGTAAATGACACTCATTTTTAGACCAAATAATACTAAATCGAATAAGTTTGCACACACAATTCGTATACAACGACACTATATGATGTATGTAAAGAATATTCTTTTAGTTTCGCTCATTTGATCTAACCTGTAATATAAGTTTTTTATCGAACCCAGGTGGCGGAAGACTCAGCCCCCCTTTACCACTGGACCAATCCGTCGTTGGTAATAATATAAGTTGTTTACAAACAATATATAAGAAAATGACCATTAAGTTTTTCACTTCTGTAATTTCGTAAAATTATTCTCTAACTTTCACGTTTGTAATTTAATTCCTCAAGTTTGCATTGACTACGCAAATTTATATTTGAAAAAAATCAACATTAAATAAGAAAACGTAGACATTAACATTGACATTTCTGAACCTAATTTTGTATAGACAACACAAATTTGAATAATTAATTTGCGAAAACAAACTTCGTTAAATTGGTCCGTCAGTTGATTTAACGACATGCCTTATTTGGCCAAGTCAATGAAAATTTACGATTTAATCGGAAAGTCAATGAAAGTTGACGGTTTAATTCACTACAAGCAAAGTTGAGGGTTTTTTTTCAACATTTTTTTGTAAGTTAAAGCTTTTTATGACATTTTTATGAGGTTGAAAATTTTGAGAAATTAATGATCAATATATATATTCCGAGATTAAAAGGTCTAACTAATGGGGGCAAGTCTGCTTGAAAATCAACAAACACGTCGAGCCCTGGAAAACACGTTGGTAAAGTGTTTTTTGATGGCTTTCCGATGCACAAGTCAAAAAAAAAGGAAACAAAAAGAGAGACCATCATGGAAAACAATGTCGGCAAACAAAGGGATGAAGAGGTTAGTGAAACCAAATTTAATTTAAACCAAATGTGCTCATCATACAAAGAAGATCATGTTATCTTATCGCAATGGCTTTTCTGAATAAGATAAAACAGCTAACAAATCTTGCATGCATCTCTCTTGAAAAGACTCTGCAGTATTACTTTTTACATTCAAAGCAATAAAAAAGAAGAAGAACCATTATAATCAGTACGTTTTATCTAATTTGGAATACACACAAAATACAACATAACATATTCCTTAATGTTTTCTCCGACTAGGTAGGACGCACAATGGAAAACACAGTTCTTTTATTATTATGCAAAAAGTAAAAATGAGAGACTCAGTCACGTCATCACACCACACAGTTCAATCAATGTTTAGAAGGATCAAGAACTTGACCCATGAACAAAATCACTCCACTCTTGTCTTCTCTCACCGTGAACAGAAATGGATGGTCAGCTACGAATTTCGGATTCCGCCTCAAACACACGGCCCCCATGAGGGCAACAGAGACGGCTGCAGCTTCAGTTCCCTCTTCATCCACCTCAATGCAAGCTTTATGAAGAATGCTTGAGACATATAGGTTGTCACCGTTTAAAGGCGAATCTACCATCTCAGTTAAATTACCTCCAGAAGAAAAGGGCAAAGTCAGCCCCATATCTTTCAAAACATCTGAAGCTTTAAACTCAAAAGAGAAGTTAAACTTTGGAATTCTGAAAGCATCTACTTCAATACGGTGTCGCGGGATATGGTTATCAAGAAATCCTGGTTCAGAGCCTATTTTCTCAAGCAGAACAGCTAATCCATTTTTATCATTAGGAAGATAAATGTTCATGGAGAATTGACGATGATCCTCTACGTAAGGGAGGCGTAAAACTTGGAAGCCATCATAGCCTCTTAGATATTGGTCCTTGTAACTGGTCATAAAGGGGACTTTCACCGTGTTACCATCAAGAAGATGAAAATCTTTATCTTTTGTCAACTTTGCATCAAATTTTTCGCTCCATGCTGCTTTGAAGTACACTGCATTTGCTAGAACAAGTGTGCTGCTACGGATAGTCTCGACAGAATCGCGTGAAAGAATATGCTTGATGAGTCCATTGGTGTTGAGCTCAGCCCATGTATTCACTTCATCAATCACTTCACCAGGCTTCAAGATAAAGCCACAAAAGATTGACCAATCAATAAAAAAAATTGGATGTAACATATACTCAAGAAATTGAATAACAAAAAATTGTGGCTCATTTGTCTCTCGGAGTGGATAAAAGACTAGCCATATGAGTCAAAGGAAGGAATAAAATTCTACTATTTATGAAAAATTGAGATGCTCTTAAAGACAATAGTTGTGACGGATCTAGATATCCTATAATTTTGAGGTATCTGATCCATATTACAATTATTCGGATCCGGATTCATGGTTTGTGGATATCTGTTCCAAAATCGATATATCTGCGAATAACCGGATACGGATACAATGTGTTTTTTTTTTTGACCGCGGATACGGATACAAATCTGATCGATATTTTTTTGGGTATATGCACTAGATGACCTTTGACCAGGAAAGAATTAGGTAAATAACCTCGGCTTCAACTCTCTCAAGCTGTCACTATTGAAGCCATTATTTTAGTCCTTTTTACCCTCAAAATTTTGTTATATTACTTTAATGTCATAGAACATTATTTTCAACGGCAAACTCTCTCTCCCCTATCTCTCTCTCTTTCTCCTCTCTTTCTCTCTCTCTCTCTCTCTCTCTCTCTCTATTTCTCTCTCTATTTCTCTCGATGATCTGATCTTCGACGGATCTATTCTAATCTTGTGTTTCTCTGTTACTTGATTCTGTTTCTCTCTCCATCGGATCAAAGATCTGTTACACGCCGAAATCGGACTCCATGGGATGTTGATGACTGATCCTCGACGGATCTGTTCCGATCTTTTGTGTTTCTCTGTTACTTGATTCTCTTTCTATCTCTCCATGGAATCGAAGATCTGTTACACGCTGAAATCGAACTCCATGGGATGTCGATGATCTGATTTGCGACGGATCTGTTCCGATCTTGTGTTTCTCTGTTACTTGATTCGATTACTTTACTATGATCCTCTCTCGTTCCTTCTTTGTTACTGTTACTTGTTTTTGTAAATCACATGTTAATTCTTGTAATTTCAAGGAAATTTGTAATGTAACATGATATTTTTGAGATACTAACTTTTAATTTCCAAATTACAAATCATTGATTTTTATTACATGTTTTTCCGCTTTATAGCATGTTATTTTTTAATAATAACATGTTTTTATTGATTATCACGCTAAAATTCTTTTTTCCCACATAAGGGTATTTACTCTATCTTCTTCTGATCATCGATTATCTTCTTTTATCCTTTGGTCGAACCCTCATTACAAGTCACCAGATCTATTCTCAAAGCCGCCAAAGGATCAATTGACGGAATCCGAGCCGTCGAACAAGGCGAATCCCTAAAGATCCAAACTAATCGGATTTTGAACTATGGTGGACTCGCTGCAAGACGCGGCAGGAATTGCTTCAATTTCATTCTCTACCATAATCACTTAACCAGATTTCATCATCACCCCCACTCTCATAAATCTCCTCTGTTTCCATGGGTTCCTCCAATTTCTTACCGATTATGGTTTCCTCTATTTCTATGGGCTCCTCAAATTACGATCGCCTCTCTTTATCTGGCCAGATCTCAATCTCTATTGGAATTTCCGTCATTAAATATCTTGTTCTTTGTTCATTGTTCGTCATTTTCTTTTGTAACATACTATTAATTTGTATTACATGTTATTTATTACGATTACATGTTATTTCTCAAAAAAACTGTTAAATCCTATGTTTGGGTTGCCTATGGTAGAATTAGATTATACTAATGGGGGGTAGGGTTTAGTGAACTACAATAAATGTACTGTTAAATCCTATGTTTGGGTTGCCAATGGTAGAATTAAATTATACTAATGGGGGTAGGGTTTAGTGAATACAAATAAAAAGTACTGTTAAATTTATGGTTCGTTGCATAACATAATAGCAATTAACTGTTTCAAGACACTAGTAATGTTAAGGGAAAACTGCCGTAAATAAAAAACCAAAAAAAATCAAATTGATTTTTACCGAACTCTCATTACATCGCTCATCACAAATCATTAATTCTCATTACATGTGTTTTTCCTTAATAACATGTTATTTTTTACGATAGACAGTTTTTATTAATTATCACGCTAGGATTTTTTTTTCCATATAAGGGTGTTTAAGTCTTTTTTGACGGCTCCAAAAGTTAGCCGAAGTTATTTACTTAAATAAGAACGAGCCATAGTCATTCTCTTCATTCTTTTTTGGTCAAAGGTTATTTTCCAAATTGTCCCTATTTTTTTTAAGAAAATATCAAAATACCAAAAAGCTAGAAGAATATTAAAAAAAACTTTACATAATAAATTTTTAAAAAATTTGATACACTATATATATGATTTATACANATAACATAATAGCAATTAACTGTTTCAAGACACTAGTAATGTTAAGGGAAAAACCAAAAAACAATCAAATTGATTTTTACCGAACTCTCATTACATCGCTCATCACAAATCATTAATTCTCATTACATGTATTTTTCCTTAATAACGTGTTATTTTTTACGATAGACAGTTTTTATTAATTATCACGCCAGGATTCTCTTTTCCACATAAGGGTGTTTAAGTCTTTTTTGACGGCTCCAAAAGTTAGCCAAGGTTATTTACTTAAATAAAAACGAGCCATAGTCATTCTCTTCATTCTTTCTTGGTCAAAGGTTATTTTGCAAATTGTCCCAAAAGAAAAAGCGTCGTTTAGGTTTAGAAACACGGAGCCCTAAATGGGCCGAACTTTTCTTAAAAATAAATCAGGGTATAGGGCCTAAAAAAATATGACCGGGCTGGGCCAACCCTTTTATGTTCAGCTCTATTTAATAACCCTAGATGAAAAACCATATTACATGTCGACTAGATAAATAGCATGATGTTTTGTAAATCATTTATAGAATATTTGTTAATGGTAATTGTAGCAACAATAGCTGACAAAATTTTCCACAGAAAGAAAAATTTCAGGTTCGGTAAGCGGTGGATAGACAAAGAAGAATTAATGGAGAATATAACCGAGAGATAGCAATGCAATCACAGAGTTTCGGGGGAAATTTTGTGGACAGAATTATAGATTGTCGAAAATATCTGACACTGTATGAACAGAAAACAATCTTGGACTTAAAACAAGAGTTAGAGGCTCCACAAAGAGATGATTAGAGGTCTATCGAGATGAACCACTTTATTGGTATCAAGAGAGTCGTAATCCGTGGTTATCTACAGGTGATCATAATTCACAATTCTCCCATGCCTAAACAAAGTAGAGAATGACAAGGAATCAAATTGTTGGTTTATATGATGTGAATGATGCATGGGTTACAGAGGAGAAAAACTTTCAAAAGGTAGTGGTTTCATATTTTGCATGGTCGGTCCTGAGGGGAGCCTGCCGAAACATTCGCCTAGAGCCCCTAAATTTTTTTTTTAATTTTAGGTGTATAAATAGGTCTCTAATTTTATAATATAGGCCCCTAGTTTTATATTTTTTTTGTTAACAGAACCTTTAATTTTAAAAATTGCTTTTAAACTTCTTAAATTTGTTTGGCCTTCAAAATATCAGGACTGGCCCTCATATTTTGAAAAATTATTTACAACAAACCACTCCAAATGATTTTGAGAAAGTCTTAAAGGAAATTCTCAATTCCATGTTAGATCACGTTAATGAAAAATTAATGGCACCAGCCATGGAATTTGAAGAAAAAAAAAAATCTACTTTGTTTATGATGCATCTGAAACCATCACTCGGATGGTATGATAGCATTGTTCTACCAAAAATTAATGGCACGCATTTAAAGAGGATCTTGTCAATATGGTTAATACTATTTTGTCGGATGGCTTTTTTTATAACAGATTGAACATGAAAAATATTATCTTATTCTTAAGACATAAAGACCAAATCGTATGACGGAACTATGACTGATTAGTCCTTGTAATGTCGCATATAAAATTATTTCAATAGTTTTATCGCAGAGACTAGAAAAAGTGCTACCGAACCTTATTTATGAAATGTAATCGGCTTTTATGGCGGGTCGATTAATAGCCAACAATATTCTTATTGCACATAAAATGTTTCATGCCCAAAGAACGAACTCATCTTGTAAAGGAAAAGTTACACAAATTTTAAAAAGCAAATAAACTTTTAACGCAAATAAATCAACATAATCTTTTTTAGTTTTAAAAAATTATATATTACAGAAAAAAAAAACTAAAAATTTGGAAAATAGAGTAAAAAATTAACATCCTATCAAATTTCAACTTTCAAAACAGCTCCCTTGATTTAATGATACGGTGGTATCCATAAAACGTTATGAAACTTGATTTGTATACAATATGTTATTGCTTTTTTTAGACAGTTTATATTATCATCAAAATTATAGAATTGTGTTTTCAAACCAGTATACATTCTAGAATCATAATCACATATTTATGTTAACACTGTAAAATTACATGCAATATAGGCTCTGAATGATAACTGCGTTTTTAATTGCGGAAAAAGTGCGGTACGATTTTAATAGTAACAAAAATATATACATACATATATATGTATATATTTTGACATTATTACATCACTGTTGCGATACAATTTTATGGTACGGTATGATTACTATTTGGAGCTATAATATCAAAACCGTGGAATCGCGTTTTAATGCTAAAACTGTAGAAATAATATTTTGATGTCAAAACCGTATAAAGTAAGGTTTAACACTAACTCGAACATTCAAGAACATCTCGTTCTAAAAACGAATCTCTTTTAAGGAATCCTCCCAACGCATATATCAGAGCTTTTCTTTAAAAAAAAAATTTTGTAAGATAAATTTCCAACAGTTGACATGTAACCGTACACTAAACTATCTGTCTATCACATTAACTTTCACGAATTTAATATTTTAAAGAGGGAGAATTGACATGTAGCCTTTTCAAAAATTTCAATTATGAGAAATCGGAATCAATAACTCTTTTTAGTTGTTTAGTTTTGGTAAAACGGAGGCGTGGCGTTGGAATGATAAGATCAGATGAGTGACCATCATTACTTTGAGTGGGTCGTGAAAAGCTTCATTTATTAATATACATAGGTGTCTATGTGTTACTATTATTTTGCCAAAAAGGGTTACACTTTTTTTTTTTGCACTGATTTTTTTGGTATCTGTTAGTACAAGACTACAAAGTCATTGAAGCCAATACCTTTTCCTTAACTTATAAAAGTGTGCCATTCTAAAAGCCCCGTATTTTAACAGATTTAAATTTAACGAAAAGAAATCTAGATCCAAAAAAAAAACTGAGATTTATGTTCAACTTTTTTACAAAACATTGTGCAATGTTAATTTGTTAAGTCTTGATGGAACATCTAATGTAATAAACTTTCTACATTGTGCTAATAGATGTATAGGATCCACAGGACATTAAAGATCTAAGTTGGGTATATGCCAAATGCGATCAAAGTATATTTGTTAACCTCAAACAAAATTGCCAAGTTGCTTCCTTTTAAAAATAATTTGAAGACGCCTCAATGCAACTGTATAAGGACGTCACTACGCAAGAATTTCCTCACCAATCCCTCGACAAATATAATTAAAGTGAAGTTGTATAAGAAACATTCAATATTGTTCATTGTCAATCTTGCTTGGTTTCAACATGGCACACAATCCTATCCTCGAAAAGCAATGATGCGGCTTTTGTTTCGGCCATCCCTTCAGGCCTTCACAAATAAACCCCGAGGCATGAACAACATGATAGGTCCCTAGGCCTGGCTCACCATAAGGTTGAGCTCCCACTCTTCTGGACACTCTCCTCATTCGAATGGAAAAGTCTTGTTAAAATAATATTCTTTTTTGTAACACAAAAAGTTATTAATTCCCTAAAAAGTTATAATAAGAATTTGCACTCGTATATACGTAAGAAGTATTTGTATGAGATTCCGAATTTATAGAAACCCACTTATAGAAAGATAATGAAAATTTAACTATGAGGTAGCTAGATAATATATAGATTTCTCTTAGTAGCAAAACAGCAGAATAATAAATATCAAAGAATACGAAAAAATTTGTACAGCTCAATAGATAAGTTATTTTTAACAAAAATAAATAAATAAATATATAACAATATAAATAGATGTTTGAAAATTGAAAAAAAAAAAAAAAAAAAAAAAAAAAAGATGTTTGAAAAGGAGAACAAAATTTGGACAAGCTAAGCTACGATAAATTTTATTCGTTTGATAATATCTATGTTGGTTTTCTGTTCTTTTTTTATGAACTCAATCTCTTAGTTATACCTTTTGGGAAACCATATATGAAAAGATTGTTAATTTTTGATGTTTTATATATAATTATACCCTTTTAAATAGTTCGTAGGATCTCGATTTTCTTAGTTCGTTTAGAGACCCCAATATTTCAAGATTGGTCCTAGTTATAATTATTACTTAAATTGAATGAAAAGAGTTAGGTTCTCGCCACCATTAAAAGTTATGAAGGTGGCGAAGCAAAAATATTGCAATAACTGTCGCAATGACCACACCAACTACCATCTTTGTTTTTATTGGGTAACAATGTCTACTTAAATGGTAGTTTAAGTTACACGAATGCTCACAAATCCAATTACTAACTAACTTATAGATTTGATTTTTTTTTTTTTTTTGAATTATACAGTGTTCCCAAAGGCTTCCTAGGTCCAAGGAACTAATCTGTGTCGCCGGCGATACCCAAATATATATATTTTTTTATTGGATGGTTTACCAAAATATACAATTTTTTTTAACTAATTTAACTTTTATATCACTATACTAGTTTTTTCTGATATATTGTAGTTGCATTTTGTGTTACTAAATCACTCAATTTGGAGAGCAGGAATTGTCTTGTAGGTATAGGGTAATGATCGATTCTCTTTTATCGCGAAATTTACTAAATCACTCAGTTTTTCTAGTCGAAATGGTGACATGCTTTAGGTCCAATAGAAAACTATGTGAGTGGACAACTCGATGGTTAAACTCACCCTGAAGGAATTAGTCGGATAGTAAAAGTCCGGATAACAATACTAGTTATAAAAATAAAAAAAAATTCCTTGGAGAGTAACTTAAACATATCTACAAAACTCTCTAGTATAAGTTACTTTGATCTTTAACAATAAAAAANTTTAAAAAAAAAAAAAAAAAAAAAAAAAGAGTTAGCATACAATTGGAATCTCAAATACACAAGTAAAAAGAGATGCCAATCCCTGAAAAGTTATGTCATGGTAGCTTGAAGATGAACACGGCAATATATGTTGTATTTCATATACATGTTAAATGATGAAAAATGTTTCGTATTTCTTAACTGGAAATGTGTTGAGCTAAAGATTGTAGTGTAAATGGAATTGAGCTACGAAGCAAAAAGAATTGGGCCACATACGGAATTTTGTTTTAAATGTATTTCATATGGACCCTACGTTATCACACTCTCATAGTCTCATCATTAGCCGCACTTCCAACAACCCCTTAAATAACCCTCCAGGCTCAACGTTACCATCTTTATTTATGTTCTTTTTCTTTTTAAATCCTCTATATATGTTTCATACTTAACAAATACATAGACAAAAAAAGTTGTATACTAAACCGCGACAATGAATCGTACTGCATAATAAATAAACTGGACGGATTCAGTGTAATAAGTGTAGTTCGTACAAAATAAAGAAGATAAAAAGAGACATATAATATAGAATGGGAATGCAACAAACAATTAACATAGAAAAATTATTTGGCTTTAACCAAAAAACAAACAAACAATATAGAGTGGAAAAAACAAAATTTGAATGAAATGGTCAGATATAACTGCACCAAATATAATTATTTTACTCATGAAAGTTGTTAATGTTGCTTGCTTGGAAAAAGCCAAGAGGTTTAATTTATAAAGTCGGAATATTTTTGTGTAGAAACCTTTTTTGCTTTAGAAATTAAAGAGACTGATTTTTTAACAAGTGTTGGAAAAACACTACAAGAAAACATGCTTATTGCGACGGAAAGATTCCTTGCTAGGCCCTCGCAAAAACGTCAATTCCTCGCAAAACGCATCTCGCGAATTGAAAAACGTTTTATATCTCTCACAAACTTTATGACGGATTTTTTCCTCGCAAACTTTCCGACGGATTTTTTTCCTTGCGAAATGCGCGCAAATTGCGACGTCAATTATTAGTCGCAACATCTTGCAATATTATCGGTAGTAAATCCCTCGCAATATTGCAAGGTTTTTGCAATATTTGTTGTCGTCAAAATATATAATGTACTCCTCACAAATTAGTTGCAATTTTTTGCTATATTGTTGTTTATCGCAAATCTCTAGCATAATTTTAATATTTGCAAAAACAGTATTTTAAGTTTTACGGCCAAGGTCTTAGCCGAAATATTTATCCGTAATACTGGTTTCTCTAAATGTCCTTTACCTTCTCTAAATTCTCATTACTGGTCACATGCAAAACATATATGAGTGTTGAGTAATATAAGATTACCTAATGAGTCCGGGTCCCTCTAACATGTTTCCATAAAAAATGTAGCACTTGATGGAAAAAAAGTTTTTTGGGTGAATAAATTGACTTTTCTAAACGTCCTTTACATTGCTCTAAGTTCTCATTACTTGTCATCTGCAAAACAAATAGAGTGTTGAGTAATATAAAATTACTTAATGAGTCCGGTCCCTCTAACATGTTTCCAAAAAAATGTAGCACTTGATGCAAATAAAATATTTTTGATGAATAAATTTTATATTCATACAAAAAAAATAGCATGTTTCCAAAAATTTTCCAAGTCACACACAATATTCATAACAAACAATGACATTCATTGGTTAAGAAAGAAAAAAACGAGATTTTTTTGTGTAGATCCAGGCCGATGACCGGAGGCTTCTGTAGCTCTGGCATCGGTCTAGATGACTTCTTATGTTCTTTTTGATTTATGTGGTTTTATCCAAGTTTTATTAGATCTGAATAATTTTTTGATTGTTTTTATTGTTTTTTTCAATGGGTTTGGAAAAAGGCAAAAGGTATGATTCATTTGAATCATTTCGAAGAGGTAGTTGACAGACTTTACAGCGGATGGTGGCAACGGCTTTTCTCGGCTTCAACCGATGATGGTCATTTGTTCAGCGTTGGTGGGTTTTACTCGCAAACCACGGTTGTTCCGGAAGGCGGTCTGAAATACAGATTTCTAATTACTCGACTATTTGACACGGTAATCTCAGTGACTCTTCTATTACCAGGAGCAATATAAAGAGTTGTTTCGTCTCGGTGACTCCTATTGGAGCATTAAAAAGAGAAGAACAGTCGTGATCAATTGAGTCAAAAAAATTTTACTAGATGTTTTTGGATTTTATAAAGATCGAGTTATCAATTCCAAAAGCAAATATAGAGTATTTATCTGGAGAATCATTAGTCATTCATACGCAAAAGATGTCAATTATTTATTTTGGATCCCTATTGGTGTATCTTTTTCTCTTCTGAGTTTTTATAAATCCTTTGTATTTTGGTTATTTTAATAAATTATTATCCCTACACTATTATTTGAGCAATATTACAACATTTTGAACGTGTTAGATTTCGTTTCACTAGAGAAGTCATTAGAAGCATTATTATTTCATTATTATATAGGAAATTATTATTTCATTATTTTGAGAGAAATTGGTACAAATACCCCTCCTTTTATGTCACTTTGCAAAAATGCCCCTCCTTGTATTTCTATTATATTTTTCTACTAAACTGACAATTATACCCTTAATGAGACAAAGACCAAGATTCACAAATTTTCTCTTCTTCTCCGTTTCTATCGTTGCCGATTTCTCAAAGGAGATAGATTTCATGGCTCTACATCACGCACGATCTAGCTGGAAACGAAGACGTATTTTTGAAATTTGGATTTGAAGGAAAAGTGAAATGGCGGAATCGTCTTCTTCTTCGTCGTCGCCTACTGAATAGATCGTTCGATCGATTAACCGATTAAGCGCTTACGTTGCTTTCAAAATGTCAAGCCTTTTCTCTACTACATCGATGAAATCTGGTTCTTTCTCGATCTCTTCTCTTTACAACAGTTTCTGTATCGGATTTGGCTCGGATTTTGGGTTTTTAGGTTGTGGGAATTGAATCCAATTTTTGACTAATTAATTTAGGGATTAGTGTAATTAATGGTTTAATTAGGGAAGTAATTCTTCATTTTGATGAAATTGATTACATAATGTCACGATTTAGCTCAAATTTGAGTTGTTAGTTTAGCTTGCTGTAGGTGGGAATCTCTGGGAATAATGGGAATTGAATCCAATTTCCAATGATCGTGATGTTAGTTTAGCTTGCTGGAGAGGCCTTGTCAATGTATGGTAAATTGATATGGGAAACGAACAGAGATGAGAAAAGAGCTCAAGGTTACTTTGATCAAGCTGTTAATGCTTCTCCTCATGATTGGTAATATATACTAATTGGATTCTTGATTACTTTGATTAATCCCAGTTTGGTTTTTTTGTGTTCAAAATCAAAAGGTTTGTGTTGTTGTTGTAAAACTTTGCAGTATGGGTTTGGGATCATACGCACATTTCATGTGGGAGGCAGAGGATGATGATGATGATGATGATGAAGAAGAAGAAGAAGTATTGATGGCTGCATCACCAACCATGGTTTCCGCAGTTTAGAAACGCAGAGACTAACACGAGGAAGAAGATGAAGAAGAGTAATGGAGCCTACCATATGCATCAATTATCTCAATATTTAGTGTATTTCACTGTCTTTTACTAACTTTGTTTTGGGTTTAACTTAATGTTGTAATAGCCTGAAGAGGAGCAATAAACATATATGTGCAAGAAAACGAGTGTACTCTTATTATAATTAATAAAAGGCCTTTTTGTATAATTCAGAATTTTGCTACTTGAAATCAGAAATTTTATTGCCTCGTGTGCTTGGAAATCTTTAAAAGTCTCTCACATCTCCCAATTATTATCATCACAAGCCTAGTGAGAAAAAATCCATGTGAAAATATGTGATTATTTCACTCAAAGTTACTTGCTCTTCATCGTTTGGGACGCGAAGGTTCAACCAAACCAGGACGAAGTAGCTGATATCAAGTATGTGAGCCGGGAAGAGCTGAAGGAGCTGGTGAAGAAAGCAGATGCAGGTGAGGAAGGTTTGAAACTGTCACCATGGTTCAGATTGGTGGTGGACAATTTCTTGATGAAGTGGTGGGATCATGTTGAGAAAGGAACTTTAAGTGAAGGTATAGACATGAAAACCATCCACAAACTCTGAAACTTTTCTTAAGTTTTTGGATCAACTTTCTCTTTATCATTTTTATATGGTAATTATATGGTTTTTATATGGCTTTTACATGGTTTTTACATGGTTTTTATATGGTTTTTACATGGTTTTTACATGGTTTTTATATGGTAATTTTGTAAGGTTTTATAAAATTTTTACATGGTTTTTATATGGTAATTATATGGTTTTTATATGGCTTTTACATGATTTTTACATGGTTTTTATATGGTTTTTACATGGTTTTTATATGGTAATTAACTAATTATTGTAAGGTTTTATATGGTTTTTATATGGTTTTACATGGTTTTTACATGGTTTTTATATTGTTTTTATATGGTTTTTACATGTTTTTACATGGTAATTATTGTAAGGTTTTTAATGTTTTTTACATGGTTTTTACCTGATTTTTATATGTTAAATATTGTAAGGTTTTATATGGTTTTTACATGATTTTTATATGGTTTTTATATGGTAATTACTGTAAGGTTTTATATGGTTTTTATATGGTTTTTACATGGTTTTTACATGGTTTTTATATTGTTTTTATATGGTTTTTACATGGTTTTTACATGGTAATTATTGTTAGGTTTTTTATGTTTTTTACATGGTTTTTATATAGTAATTATTGTAAGGTTTTATATGGTTTTTACATGGTTTTTATATGGTAAT
>OVBW01001026.1:0-17223 GCA_900406355.1 Erysimum pusillum | reverse complement strand
CTCTAAAATTTCTGGCTAAAGGCAAATGTACAATGTACCTTTGGACATTTCTTCTTTTGTTATATATTATTTATTACTTTAAACTTGTTTAGAGTCTTTAGACAGCTTTTGGCAATTTGATATTCAGACTTTTTCTTCCTTCTCCAGCATCTCTCTACTGGTTCTCTTCTTTTCCAGTTTGCTCATGTATTAGCTGTTCCCAAAACTCAATGAACATCGACAAATTTAGAGTTGTCACCACTCACCAGCTCCTTTTATCCTCTTATGTGCTTATGTAACTTCTTCCTCTAAATTCCGATGATTTTTAGGTCTTTGGAAAGATCATTCAAACAACCTTGTTTTTAATTCACATTCCGAGTTCTAGAAGATTCTCTTTGTGCTTCATACTCGAAAATCTTGGATTTCGGATTTAAACCCGAAATTCCGGATACCAGCATTTCCGCGACTTTTTGGCTCTTGGTTGCATCACTAAGTTGTATTGTAGTACTTATAAACACATATAGTGTATATGCAAAACCAAGTATACTTGGAATCTAACCTATGAGCAGCAGACCATTATCCCCCAAAATACATAGAAAACCAAATACAAAAATGGCCGTAAAACCGCGGTTGTCACCTCTTTTATCACATCCTCTCTATGGTACTCGAGACTCTACTAATTTCTTGACATGGTGCTCTATCAAGAACTAACTGCAAATGAACCCTCTTTTAGTCCTTTTTCATTCTTCGTTGCTATTTTGTCTCAGCTATTCATTGATCTCATAATAAATATTGGGATTCCAAACCATCCCAAAATGTCATCCTATATCAGTTTCACAGCTAGTAATCTTTTCTTGATAATAACTTTAATCCTCTCTACCAAAATATTTTACTTATATTCTCCCTATATCTTGACTAAAACAAGACTGACCCAATTGAGTTTCCATATTCACAATGTCCACAAATTTTGAGTAGTCTAGGCATTTGACATAGAATTACGGTATATAAATTTCCTTACCACTGGAACGGACTAACATTGATACATTAAGGCTCTTTGGACAAGCCTTTGCCGGTATAAATGATTGTAGTATCATATATCTATGTTACTGAGAATAATGGTGTATTGAAAACATTATAAAAATTGTGACATCATTAACATAGAATGAAGTAGATAGAAATATTTAATTATTGGATGAAATAGCCACTCAAAAAAAGCATAAAGAAGAGTAAAAGAGAACCAAAGATTAAACCGGTCTTCTGACCAGAAGTAAGAGCATTACCACCAAGTCCATATTGCTGATTCTGAGCAAAACCAGCAATCTCAACCATTTTACTCTCAAAGAAACTCTGAGCAGCTCCACACGTTGGACATCTCCAATCTTCAGGCAACTTATCAAACTGAAAACCTGGTGGGATCGGATACGATGGATCACCAGCTGATTCATCATACTTGTACCCACATGATCTACACTCATAGATCCCAGTGTTCAAAACAGCAAACTTCTCTTCCATTCTTCGTTTCTCTATAGAGTCTTCGACTTGTATGGTCTCTGTTTCTTCTTGGGTTTGGTCGGAAGAAGGAAGAGGTGTCGTTGGTTCGTCTCTTGAGACAGCTAAGTAACGAGAATGTTGAGTTGGGTAAGAGATGGTAATGAACAAGTGGTGGTGTAGTTTCTTGCCATGTCTAAGAAACGGCGTCGGTTTGATGAGAGAAGAATGGGAATGAGAGTGAGAGAGAGGGCAGAAGGAGAAGGTAGCACTCGCCATTGGTTACTTTTAGTACTTCTTCTTATAATTTTTGAGATTGTTCATTGTTAGAGAGATGTCGAAAGAGTTAGAGAAGGATCCATTGGAGTAGGAGAAAGGCATATACGCTCTCGGATAAGATTTTTGAAAAGCAATGTGACAACCACGTGGCTTTCTTTCAATCCTTGTTATTTCTTTACTTACCCCAAAATGTCCCCTTTTTTTTTGGTCATGGCCCCAAAATGTCCCTCAGGTTCTTCCATAATTTCTTGAATTCCATCACATTTAGGGGTTTATTATGGGCTTATTGATTCTTGACTTTGAGTTTTTACTACAAAAAAATCTAGAAAAATAGTATAAAAAGTTCAACAAATATCTAACTATTTTTTATTTCTCTATTGTTTTGTTGCTTTAACCAATTTAGACCAATTTTTAATTTCGAAATGGAACAAACATACATTATTATATTTTTTTAAGAGATTTCATTAAATCATAACGATATTGTATTTTTAACACCACAAAATTCTCAAATTTAAGATATAAAAATCAAAATTGAGATTTTGTAGCGTTTCGGATACGGAATCACTTGAATTTGATGGAATCTTTTAATGGAAACACAATCATGTATGTTTGTTCCGTCTCATGATTTAATGATGTGTCTAAAAATAGAACCATCTAATTTGATTCGTTCTCAATAGCCATGAGATGATCATCTTAGGGTGATCCTTTTGTCGACGGATGCTTCTATTACACTCGTAGTCTCTGAAGGATGAGAACCAACTATGTAGCATCTACATCGAGAATTCAAGTCTTTCTTGTATACGTCATTAGTCCGATCCTTTGCAGGAACTACCCGTAATAACAAACTTGCAAAATGGATCCGTTTATCATAAAGAGATTCGTTGTTCCTGACCCTGCTTCACCTTAATTGTTATTTGAACAAGTCAAAGTTCTGTCTTGGTCTAAATTGAACAAAACAACAAAAATTGACGATTTAATGCAAAGTTGAGGAATTTTTTCAACGAAATTTCATAGTTGAGACTTTTTATGACATTTTTCCTTAAAAAATTACACTTTTATAAGTGTATGACTATGTATGGAAAAAGAATTGACAAAATGTCTATGAGTCACCATAACATTTTCTTTCTTAAATAGCAATTACAAATATAAACCCAAACGTTTTCTAGAAATATGAAAATGTGAAAACCAAGAAAAATCGTTAAATAAATTGTGAAATTAGCACTAAAAAAAAGTGGAATACCAATAACGAGCCAAAAATAAAGAGATTGAAACCTTTGTGAAGTCTGAATTAAAAGAAGTCATAAGAAGTGTTTTAACCCTATCAAGTCTACATATTACAAATGCAAAGCTACCGGTTCAAGCAAAGAGCATCCAATGCAACCAACTTATACTGTTACTAAACATTTTAAAGTGTCAGCCATCAAACCTAAACCAACTCTACAGAAGCATAACCCAGCTAAAACCGAACTAAACCGAACGTTAAGACAATGTGAAGCCTGTCAGAGGAAACCCACAGGTGGTATCTCTCTAGAAACATTTACACCTAACGTTTTCGCCTTGCCACGATTCTCCTTTAAGATCTTTGCGATCCATATCGCGGTTTCTCTGGGAGACACCTTACCTAGGCCAAAAGGCTTAAGCAACACGTTGAGTTCATCGTATCTCCCTTCTTGTAACAATCTTGCACTAAACTCAAGCAAACCCTCCAAAACATCAGCTCGTTGACGATACGATGATATGTCAAACCGACATCTTCTTGTATTAGAGGATGTGGTCTCGCTTGATGCACCAGCAGTTGCATTCTGATCAGATGATGATGACTTGTCGCTTATGTTGTCTACCATGTTGAGTTGGATTCCTTGCCACGTCATATGAGTTTGAACTGTGCATTTGTCTTTTGTTATAGAGCGGTCTGAGACAGAGGAGCTTTTGGACGAAGTTTTCCTTTGCATGGGAGTAAAGAAGATGTCTTGTTCATATGGAGCTAATGGAAAAATGGCAATCTTATCAACTTGTGGCTCATTAATGGAATATTCTGGAGACTTCACATTCTGCAAGATCCCAACTGTTGGGTTGTAAGCTGCAGCGTCTTGAGTTGTAGCCCTTTTTGTGAGTGGTACTGATGACTCTCAAATTTACCGTTTTCTATGTAGGATTTAGGTTTGTTATTTGAGTCAACTAACTTATGTTAGATAGATATTAGGACTATTTGCTTTACTTAGTGTATTTCAGGTCCAAGAAGCAAATATTGGAAAGGAAAGAGTTTTGGATCATCTTGGAGGCAAATACACATTGAAAGATGCAGAGTCCAGAAGACCCATCAGAAGTATAGCCACGGATGTTAGCTTTCATCTCCAAGTGGTTTGAAGGAAATCCAACGGTGCAATCAAGAGTTATGGCCGATTTACTGAAGACAGGTCAACCTGCTGATGAGGCCGACACGGACGAGAGTCGAGATCGACCGGTCTCATATCGGGATCGATCGATCCAGTGAAACTGCAGCCCAAAGCCCATGAAGACATGGACCGATGATCCGGCCCATGGATCGACCGGTCCACCGCCTCTTTTGCCTCCTCTCCAAGATTTTCCATTTCTTTTCTTTCCTTTTGTTGCTCTCCCCTATTCCTATATAAAGGGGGGCACGCCCCTTGTATTCTACACACCAGAATTCATTCAAAAACTTTTCTTTTGTTGTGGGCAAGAGACCTCAAAGCTCTCTAGCTCCTCTTTAGTTTTATTTTAGGAAATAAAGATGTTTTCATTTATTGAATTCCTTGTTTCCTTTTCCATGTCTGAGTAGTTTCCTTATTAGGTTTAGGGTTTCAGAAGGGATGTGATTGATTCGCTAGGTTGTTAGTCTGGGAATTTATAATTATAGTTCTTCTTCTATGTTGCTCTTAATGCTAGAATTAGACTGATCACCTCGTTTTAGGACTTAGGGATTAATCGCCGGAATTAACATGGTCGAGCAAGGTGTAATTCCATGGCGTCGAGAGACATAACCATGGCACCTTGTGAACACATCAATTTTGTTGTTAATGCTAGTTTTACTTTATTAGGATCACGCGAGAGCGGTTCTCTGATTTAGTATTGCTAAGGAGGTATTTACGCGAGAGCGACTTACCAATAATATCGTAATTGAGTTCTAGAACTATTCTTTAATATTCCTAATTTTGACCTACTAGTTGTTTCACATCCTGGAAGAATACCCTAGACCTAATACCTGTTTAATTATCTGAATCACTTGTTTGAATTAATCGTCTGCCTAAAACAATCCTCTTATTTGCTCCTAGCTATATTTAGTCTAATTTTCTTATAGTGCAACTTTGGTCTCTGTGGATTCGACCCTTAAATACTACAACTGATTGCCGTCTTGATCCGGTAGTTGTTTTATTCTAGGTTTATTATTTGTTCAAAGATCAGGTACCACCTGAAACCGGATGCTGAACACAAGCAAAAAGGCAACAATGTTCTATCAAATAAACCTTCTCTTCCTTGCTCAACGCAACCACTACTCTATGCAATATGACTTCAATAGGCTTGTGAGCATTCTCAACCGCTTTGGAGATGGCTTGCCACTTCTCACCATGCTTAGGGTCAGAAGCTACACACTTCTCCAGGACTTCCTTCTGGTTCTCCTCAGAGCCATGTTGCTTTTCAAATTTGTAGTACAACGCCCAGAAATCGCCAATAGTTGGGGCAAGGGTAACATCCCGTTTAAACCAAGCTCTGGCTTTCTCCACCTTCTTGTCTTGCCAAAAGAGCTTGGCGACAACTGCCGTGACATGAGGGTCGTGATCACACTTCTTCATAGCATCCATACTCTTTGTTTTCCGACGAGGACGTGGCGCCATCTTGATGTCCGCAGCCCAGAGGATACCACTGTTGGGACACTCTTGCAGAGCCTTTGACATCAAGTGCTCTGCTTCTCTCTTGTTGTCATGCCTCAGTTCGGTACAAATAGTAGCTAACCATAACTCAGCTGCCTGAGGATTCTTCTTCCTGGCCGTGGTGAGAATATGTATAATGCGGTGAGCGTGGCTAAACATGTGACCATTAGATCTTCAGCTATCCCTGATTATTGACATTTTTACAGAGGGTTCATATTCAACCATAAGAACTTCGAATAAGAGGATCTGCTTAAAGGGAATCGGCGATTATGAGCAACCTCTCATATGTTGAATCCCTAGCATAAGAAGAAACATTTGTAGAGTGGGACCATTGTAGTCTGTTCTCTATGCACTCCACAAACCTTCAAACAAATCTGAAAGTGAACGCTGAAACAGAGCTTCATACAAAAAGGAGTATTTTGAAAAACAGACAGAGGGAAATTGGCAACCACAAAACAAGGTGATCAAACTAGTAAGGGGGAACAAGTCGAGAGGGAGGAACCGACTAAACTCCAACATGGAAAGCTAATTATGTCAAACAACCATTGAATCAAATACAAGCTTGAGCCAGCAACATGTCGTATACCAATGAAGTCCCACACGAGGTTAGAGTTATTAAACAAAGAGTTTCCACAGATCCGTACGGATTAAAGAACACGTATCGGTTTTACATAACCACATATCTCAACAAAACAGAGCTCGAGAACAAAAAGCATGTCAAGCAAGATCACAGAGGCTGCCTCAAAAAACTATATGCCCACATTTATTTCATACATCTGACGCAATGTACATGACACAATTGTTTTTAACAGAACAAAAAGCTGCAAAGTGATTTACCTTGGTTTCTTTCAGTCATTGTTTCTGTTGTCCCCAGCAGCCAAAAGCATAAGTAAATATGGGCAATAAAAGATGTGTCTAAAAAAGGGTTGGGTAGGAGAATGTGGGGACACATATGGAATAATGATCAACATCAAAACCAAGAGGAAGATTAAGCCGATGCCCAATATGAAATAGGCAAGCAAGGGGAGGTGGCTTACTGCAGCATACGTGCCAGCCATAAAAGCTATCGACATGGATGTAAGCGCAAGTTCGAGAAGTGGCAATGCAAGGTTGAAGGCTTTCATTATGAGAGAAAGATCGCCCAGTTGTGCCCAAATGAGAGCAACTATAGTTATGATAGAACAGTACATCGCCAAGGTGTCGAATACCAAAAACACTTGGAATGCGGTTTTCTTGGCCAACATTGCCATTCCCAAGTTGGGAACAGAACCATTATAACCCCCTGGTAGTGTAAACCCTGTAGTGAAATTCATAGTGGCTATAAGAGTAGCCACCAAGAGAAGTGTATTAACTCGATCTTTGTACTTTCCACCATCTGGGTTTTGTGTTACTGGAGTCGATATTATCAGTTTGGGACCTCTTGGTGCACCAGCGGATATCAAAGCCATCCAAGTCAACCTCTGTAGTATCCCCAGAATGAAGCAAATTATATACAGTACATACATAAGCACTTCCAGTTTATAAAGAAAAGTTACGCACCATACCTCAAAAATTGTGTAGCATGAATCCATGTTTTCCTCGGCGACATCTAGAGCTGTGACACCATTATGGTTCAGCATTTTCAAGTCAACTCTATTGTCCCAAGTAAGCATACTCACAACTTTAGGGTGCCAGTTTTGGGTGGCCAAATGCAATGGTGTGTTTCCATTCACATCTTCTTCACTAATCAACTTTTCTTAGGATAAACTTAAGGACTTTGAGTTTTCCATTCTTTGCTGCAGCATGAAGAACATTCTGACTGTCTTTGTCGAGCAACTCAAGTGCGTCTGGACAACGTTTAAGAATTGCCTTGAGAATTTTCACATGATCATACTTCGCGGCCATATGAATTGGAAAGGAGCCATCATCATCGCTGACATAAATACTGTCTACAGCTTTGTCTAACAGATAGCAAAACCCTTCATAATACCCTAAGGATGCTTCAAATGAAAGACAAGTCCTTCCTTCATCTCTAAAGTTAATAAGACTTGCATCGTCACCAAGTATAGCAGCAAGGATATCTGATAAAAAAGTATATTTTGGCATTATAAATAACTTGAACAAGAAACTTAAAAGACTAGTTAAGGTTTGTCAAAAGCACGAACCTAATCTCTTAGCCTTCATAGCCCCATGTACAATGGATCTTCCTCCCACCTTTGAAGATAAAGTAGATGTGCTACTTGATCCATTATTGGAATGTTGCCACATTTGTTTTGCAAGATCGGTCTGTCCAGCTTCAACAGCTAATACAAGGGAGAAAAACCATCGTTGTTTGCTACAAAAGACAAAGATTGCTCTGCACAAACCAAACAGGACGCCACCTTCACATGTTTTATTTTTAGGGCAACATGTAAAGCATTGTCTTGGTGTCTATTCTTAGCAAAATATATCTTTTTGGCAACACCAGGCTTATAATTACAAGATACATCTTTAATAAAACTAACCATAGCCTCAACAACAGCAAGGTGGCCTGCACCTGCTGCAACATGGAGAGCAACTTTGCCCATTGAATTTGACTTCATTAGCAAACCTGGGTAAGCATAGAGTATATAACACACTAAGCTGATGTGACCTGCGGCCACAGCAAGATGAAGCATTGTATTCCCACGATCGTTCACTGAGCTCAGAGTAAGCTTAACATCAATTTTCATTTCTCTCAAGTAAGTTTCATCACCTGCTCTTATTGCAGAGATGGTCTTTGGACCCATTGGTACAGCTTTACTGGTGTCACTGAAGAGAGTTGACAAATCAAGAGAGTGGGTACGTCTGGTTTCGTGTGCAGAAAACATCCGAGAGCTTATGTGTTTCTGACGGTCAAAGCCCACATCCGACCTTCCCATTGATAACTTGGCACCTAAAAAAATATAGGCATAGATGTAATAACAGTGACCCAAATGATAATGCAACAAATTCTATATGAACTATGGATGAAGAACCAAAAAAAAAAAACTACATGCCAAGAATTGAAAAAGTAGAAAAAAATATGCTTAGCACACTGAGACTCAAAGATTCTAAATTTAATGACTGAAACTTAAGGTAATTGTATAAAATGCACTTATAGAGTTGATTGAACCTTTAGATAACAGAATCTAAAAGATAAAAAGAAACGATGAGAACAGGGTAACAAGGTTTGAGGTTTCTCACCGTTATTCTCTACCGAAGCAACGTCTTGATGCCCAAGAGCTCAAGAGAGGATTTGCCTGATTTCAATATTTTCCAAATGCTTGCTTGAACCAACCCAACAATGCTTGAGATATACATAGAGTAGCATCCACAGAAAAAATAAGTCTCCAGATTTTGATATATTATCCATCAAGGAAGAAGAAATGGTCAATGAAAGGGAAACAAGCGTGTACCTTCCTTGTATTTCCCTTCCCCTCAGAAAAAAATAGTAACTAATCATATAATTGCTAAGTCTTCTCAGGTCTACCTTATTTGTTTGTTACAAAGAATACAAGACATGGTCCTAAAAGAAGAAAGTATTCATATGGATGTTATTAAATATCCGATGACTTACGGATTTCTTGAACTTGAAATGTCAACTCATGAGTTAGTTTCATAGAAGCAGAACCTCTGAATGTGTGTACCAAATCAGGGCTTGGGTGGGCTAATAACAATCATGTATTATCCAATTCATCATCTCTCCAAACTTAAATCCAAAGTTCCATTGCCAAAGAATATAGTCTTCAGAAAAGAGGAATCCTATATAATTTTGTAATGGCAATCGAAAGTCAAAACTCAGACTGTTGTCTTCTCTTTCGAGGTCAATGAATACGCATTCAGATCATAGTAAACGGCGACAAGACCGATCTCTTGTCGTTTGGTCCAGCATATATTCTCCAATTAACACGATAAAAGTGTCGCCCACTGTATCTAAGCCGTCCCTAAGGGCATCAGTAACGCTGCAACAGAGTTACCGATCTAAGGATTAAAATAATAAAAAGTAAGGGAACATAGAGAACAGTTACTAGTCTAAGTTCTTGCGCAAGAACACGTTTTTGGCTCCAGGTGGCATTAACAGAGTTTTTCTCTCTCATCAATTAACTCTCGTCTCTCTCTCTTCATTATTATATTAATAAATACGTTTTAAGAACAGAGATCAAAGATGCTCCGTTATTCATGGCCTAAGAGCATCATCAGTGGCAAAACCATGGAGATAGATGTTAATAATATATTTATTTTAAAATTTATTGAAGAGAGAGGAGGAGAATTGGTTTAGAGGAGAAAGAGAAAGGAGAGAGAGAGAGATAGATGAAACATCAAACATTAAAATAATACTCACACCCATGTGTTATTTTACACCCATGTGTGATACTATTTTATTATTTTTTTTTTTAATAATACTCACACTCCACCAAAACATACACCATTGTGTATGGTCTAAGCCTCCATATCTGCATTTCCGCCTTCATTCGATTTCTGATTTTGAAATTTTACCAAAATGTCGAAGTCAGTCTCCGGAGAAGGAGAGCAGGGTCACTGATGATGAGAGGTCGGATCATGGAAAAATTACACGGCGGTACCCGGCGGCCACAGAAGTCAGATTAGCCGTCTCCGCCGCGTTTTGTCAAACCGTAGACCGCCGATTAATTTAAACAACGTACTGTATGTATATCTTACTTAACAAAGTGCTTAGATTTGGGCCTTCAAATTCAACACAAATAGGCCCAGTTTAATTAAGCCTTTCTTTACAGCGACGCCGTTTTACAGAACTTGTAAGGTTTTGTTACCGACTTACAGTGTACGACAACAGAGTGGATCATTTGACGATCAAGCATGTGATTACTTTAAATTATAGATAGTTGTTGGACTTCAAAGACGCATGGACAACAAAAATTCCTGCCTTTAAAAAAATAAAAAAATAAAAAAAAAATTCCTGCCTTCCAACATGAAGCCTTCACAAATTTGACATGACCCTCCAGCTGCAACGATGTGAAGAAAGGAATCTGATACGACATGTTACATGTTTACTGAAGAGTGGGCTTGAAATGATCCAGCTTAAAAGGGCTTCGTTTTCGCGTTTTCGGAGTGGAACATCATCTTATTAATTAAATG
This sequence comes from Erysimum pusillum, assembly GCA_900406355.1. NCBI lineage: Eukaryota > Viridiplantae > Streptophyta > Magnoliopsida > Brassicales > Brassicaceae > Erysimum > Erysimum pusillum. The sequence continues at coordinate 6,493 of OVBW01001026.1, read as the reverse complement.
CGGATGCAACCTCTTTGATTTCGATTCAATAAAGCCGTATCCTCTACAACCCTTAGAAACAGAACTGCTTAGAAATACGTATAAACCTAGTTACTTATTAAAGAATTAAACTCTATCTATTTTTGGATAAAGGGTATTCAAATTTAAAGGCAAAAAAAGCTACAAAGCTATGACCGTTTTGGGTCATACAGTTAGAGCTAGAGTTTTTTGCAACAAAGGATTAAGCTACCACTTAATCTAGTTGGTATGGAACAACATAAGTAGAAGAGAAAGAGAAGAGCTATTGAACCCTATCTCACGTACGTATAAGCTAAGAGCATATATATATGAGTTTGAAGAGCTATTAGACGATATATCTCACGTAGAAGCTAATCCGAAGAAGAAGAAAAAAAGACAATTAACCCATATATATTATTCAAGATAAAGAAAAGAGTACACCAAATAAATAAGCAAATTATAACATAGGAGATATATAGGAGGACGCTCAGCATCAAAACCCTTCCCTTTCTTAACTAGTGTCTGGCGTTTCGACGTGATCATTGCCAGAGATCTTCACAGACTTGGCCGCAGTGGACTGATAACTTTTTTCGTCGTCGTCATTACAAGAACGCACACTAGAGAGAAAAAACTTACTAAAGCTAGGAGGAAGGCCAGGAATATGTAGGGGGAAGTGAGGGAAAAACCTTGCAACCATCACATTTATGAAGGGCGTAGTAAAAAAGTAAATGACGACAATAAGCCATATAACATTTCCAGCTGCAATAATCATGCCAAAAAGGAATGCAGCCGTCATGGAATTTAGAGCCAAATACAGTAATGCCATGGCCACCCTTACGGAACTCTGATATAGTGCAGGATCACCTAATTGAGCCCAAATAAGCGAAACTACTGCTATAATTGAGCTTAACAGTGCCACAATGTCAAATAACATGAAAAAGATGAGACGGGGGTTAGTTACTAGATGTGCCATGCCCACGTTCGGAGTAGAAGTTCTAAAGCCACCTGGTAGAGTAAAACAAGCAGCAAATGTCACAGTGGCTATAAGAGCTGCCACCACTAGAAGAGCGTTGCTGAAATCTTTGTTTCCGTCACCCAGAGGCAACGTTGGTCTTGTAAGCATCAAGGTATTACCGCGTTTAGGATCGCTTTGGAAGTGAGCGTCTATTAAGGCCACCAGTGTCAATCTCTGTAATCCAAACTCAAGGGGTCAAAAGCTGTGGGACTAGAAAATTTTGTTAAAGTAGTAAGTTAGACCAACCTCCCAGACGATGTAATTGGGCTGCAGATTTAACTCCGCAATATCCAGAGCTGTCAAGCCGCTATTGTTCTGTGTAAACAGGTTGTTTGGCCCTGCAAGGTGATGAACAGCTCGAGGTCGCCACTTTATGGTGGCTAGATGTAGAGGCGTATTCCCATCCACGTCTTGCTCATTAGCGAGATGGTCACCTTTATGCAATTGACGTAGAATTCCAAATTTCCCACTATTAGCTGCAATGTGAAGAATGTTCTGATCGTTTCTGTTAAGCATGTACTTTGAAACTGTACAACGTTTTAGAATCTCATTGACAACTCTAATATGGCCTTTCTCTGCTGCTACGTGAATTGGATAGGATCCGTCAGTGTCATGTACAAAAACACCCTTTGTTGATCGGCCTAACAGGTTGCATACTCCTTCATAATTTCCGATGGATGCTCCAAAAGAAAGACATGTCCTTCCATCTTCATCTCGCTCATCCACAAGTCTTGGATATTCATTAAGAATAGCATCAAGGGTATCTACTCAAACAAATGTGAATATCAATTACCGTACATAAGAAGATTCAATAAATTAACCATCCAAGTTTGATAAATTTGTGATCCTACTCGCTACTTTTTAACAGATAGAACAAACCTGTACTCATGGACTTCAAAGCTACGTGTGCAAGATATTTTCTCCCTTCCAACAGTGATTCTAAGTTAGAATCTCTCCCTTCAGGGCCATCATTTCCCAACATTGCTCTCACGAGGGATACATCTCCGGCTTCTACTGCTAAATACAAGGGAGATATTCTGTCTTTATTTGCAAGAAATGAAGCACGTTGGTCTGCTTTCACCAGAGAGGAAGCTATCTCCATATAACGTCTTCTCAAGGCCAAGTTCAGAGCAGTATCTCCATTTATGTCCTTCAGAAGATATGGATTCAAGCTTTCCTTATCTTCTTTAGACATTCCAGCTGACACAAATGTTATTGTCGCAACAAAAGCCTCAACAACAGCTGCATGACCAGCACGAGTGGCCACATGGATTGGAAGCTGATCCTTTAAGTTTGGCTCCAATAAAAGGCATGGATGCTCAGAGACAATGTTCTTCACTAGTTCTAGATGACCCCATGTAGCAGCAAGATGAAGAATAGAATCTCCTTTATCGCTCCTGAGACACGCTAGTGGTGTTCCATGACTTCTCAATTTCTCCAGCCATTCTTTGTCCCCATCACTCAGCGCGATAAACATCTTGGCATTCATCAGAACATATGCACCAGGGAGATCGAAAAGATCCGACCATCTGAGATAAGTAAAGAACTTCAACACAGACTCAGTGTCTTCCATAGGCTGCGGTGTAGCTTTCCCTTTGGCTCGAAGCAAACCTCGTGAACTGAGTGTGCGAAAGCCGCTACCTATCTTATCAATGGAGAAATATCCTCGTCTCCTTTGATCATGAGACGAATCAGTTGAACTTTGTGACTCAATTCTACTTAGGCGTGCTTCAGAAAAATCCATATCAAACCTAAGTATCCCACAAATTTTTTAAAATGACAGTTTCAGTTCTCCAACAATAACAAAGAAAAAAGTAAAGATAACAAGTCGAAGAGGGGAGAGAGACTTACCAAGTAGAGGAAGAAGAATATCAGAAATGCAAGAGAACTCGTTAAAGATGGATGAAAGAGAGACTTCATGTTCGTCCTTTTTATAAATCAAAAGTCATTTTTTATAAATGGTCACATTCAGTCAAAAGTCTTTCTTTTATCCGAAGTAAACCATACGTCTCGATGTGAGTGAGATCTTGTAGGCCGTAAATGGCAATCCATTTCTTATTTTATTGACAATTTCAAATTTGCTATGAATTTCAACTAAAACCTTCAACTTGTTAAACTCATAGAAGGCTAGAAGTAGAACAAGTTGACTGAATAAAATATTTAAGTCATTTATCCCAACTGTGTGCCGTTAATGGCGGACATTTTCATTCTCCACTAAAAGCTGATGACTTGACATTTAAAAGAAATATATATGCAGGTCCAGCTAATTCTTGTTCTAGACAAAAGAGAGACATTTTATTCGTCCATTTATAAACTAGTCACTGTAGAAACAGAACGAATGTCTTTTTTTAAATGCAACCTCGATCAGAGAGTTTTACGTAAATGATCTAAAGTTAAATAACTCAAAAGTCAAAACTGAGATTACCACATGGAAATGAGCTAATGAGTTTATTGAAGTTGCATTAACATATGAAAATATGAGGTCTATTTTTCCATTTATTGGTGGTTACATCAATGTCAGTAGCGTTTATAGCTATGTATCTTGCGGTAAGTCATCTCCCTCTGCTTGGTTATTTCATAATCGTGTGACACTTATTTTCTTATGCTTGTGGCATGCTGGTGACAACAGCAACAACCATGACTAGAGAATTAAGGCTTCTTGGTAATTTTGCAAAGAACAATTATTCCAATTCTGCATCAGATGAATGCAAAAACATCAGAGCTTAAAATCACAGAGGCTTTACACCATAATGGCTAATCTAATTTCTTTCTTTGGTATCGAAAGAAAACTGAATTCTCTACTTTGCGTCAATCGATTAACACAATAGAAAGTAAAGGAACAATTCACCACTGAAACAAAAGGTTGAACGTATTCGACATAAGAATACGCTTTGCAACTCATGGAACACATTTTAGGAAGCAAGTTACAGTGTTTTTTCAAGGCAAACTTCTTGAAACCAATTCACCTACGACCAGCACCGCATAATTCAAACTCAAAGCTAGATCATCATGAGACAAAGGGAATTCATGAATTTTCAAATCTTGATTTTTAACCAAGAAATGACCAACGGAAAACTCGAGACGAGCATTCCCCTGTCAGTGCCATCCTCCGCCATATACAATGGAGATACATCCTCCTCGCCCAGAAGAAAGCAAGTGCTCTGATCTTCATTAACAAGTTGCAAAGAAACAGCGACATGGTTTCCTTTCAAATGCAATGCAGTATCCCCGTCATTGTTGGAAACTCTGAAAATATTTCCAATTACCATCTGCTCTGATCCAAACACCATACTTCTATCTTGTGGAAGCCGCCTTAGGGATTTAACAAGAACCTCAACTATCAGCTCGTGTCCTGCAGCAGCTGCTACATGGAGAGCAAGGTCTCCCCTCCCTTGTAGTTTTGTCTCACCAGAAGAGTCTGATAATGAGAGAATAAGGAACGAAGTTGCCATTTAAGTTAGGGTTCCAACTTCTAAGAACGTTTAGCTCATGGTCAAGGATATGCCGCACTAAATGGTCATGACCATAAATAGCAGCAAGGTGCAGAATCGTATTCCCCTGAAAAGTGACCTGATCAAGAACAGGAATTTCATTCTCCTGCGTAACCTTATCAAAGTCTTGCAACTTACCCATAACCACTGCCCTATAAGTCTCAAGATCCATAGATGTAATAATGTGATCTTACTGATAAAAATAAACTGTAGACTTGGAGCAACTGAACATTCAAACCTGTGGTATAAATCCTCTTCTTTGATAATAATGTTTGACCTCTTCAAGGATGCAGAGAGTTTTATGCTTATAACTCTGAAACTCTAGGAATCTTCAAGAAGCATGATGACATTCATATTTCATATTACATAGTTATGGATTATCTTATTCAAATACCAATCTAAATCATATGAGGACGTGAATAATGTAAGAATCTTGGACTAGTCGTCTATGCTTTAAATATTTTGAAAATTAAACAATACACATAACAGTACAAAAGAGCTATAGCTAGCGTGTTTTAAAGTAACATGCAATTCTACTGATCAGGAAAAAAAAAAATTAGCAGTGGATCACATTACAGATACAGATGTTTGTTTCCAATCTTATGGAAAAAGCTTGTGGTGTGACGGTGATAATTCTCGCTTACCCAGGAAGATTCCAAAGGAGAGCCCATAAACGCTCCTACTCTCCCTCGATTTCGATTCTCAGTCTTTCCTTCATTCGAGTCACTTCCGGTCAATCATCGGGAACAAAGCGATTTTCGCCGACTGGTGAAGAACGAATCTCGGACATCCGAAGAAATCAGGTTAATCGCTGCAAGTCTGACATGAACACTGTAACCGGAGAGTGATGAATTCCCGTCGAACGATACGAGACGGAATCCATTTTACTTTTAGGCGTTAAAATTTGGCCCGTTGAGAAATTTTATTGGGCCTTTCTGTTCAAAGCATTGTTAAAACGACGACGTACGACAAGCATTTTGGGGTCAAAACGTATTGACAAGCATTTTGGGATCAAAACGTATTGACAAGCATACCTTAAAAAACAAGTTGTCTTTGTGTAGACAGAGATAGATCAAGATTTATACCTCATGTTTTTTACACAAAAAGAAAAACAATTGATTTCTAAGAAAATGGTACATGCAAGTGAGACAAACAAATCAATCTCAATAAGGAAAGATAGTAAAACGAGATAGGAAAATGTCAAACATCGCCTTCCATACATAGTTGAGAAATATGCAGTACTTTTCAGGACGAATATCCTGTGTTGAGTTCTGGTTTTTCAATACGATTCTTGCCTGATATTTTCACATACAGACGTAGCAGAGGTTTCATCAGTATCATCGCCGTTATTATTAAAAGATGACCCGAGAAAAAGGGCAAGAAACTTGAAACCAAGCGACCAGGAATGCCAGGCATCTGTAGGATAACATGAGGACCAAGGCTAAATAGCATCCCATAAAAGATCATCATACTTGTAACATTAAGGAAAAGTGTAAACCCTTTAACATGCCCAACTGTAATAATCACGCCATAATAGAACGCCATTGGCATGGAGAGTAGAGCGAGAAACAACAATGGCAAGGCCACATTTAAAGATCTCTGGATGAGTGCTGGATCGCCCAACTGCGCCCAAATTAGAGTTGCTATTGCTATGACTGAGCTCTGCATTGCCAAGATGTCAAATACCAGAAAATATATGAGTTTTGGGTGATTTGTCAGAGTTGCCATGCCCAAGTTTGGAGCAGAGCTGTTAAAGCCACCTGGTATTGTAAAACCTGCAGCAAACGTTACAGTCGCTATAAGTGTTGCTACTAGTAGAAGAGCATTGATGTACTCTTTGTATTTGTCACCATCTCTAGGTTTTTAATGGTTTTGTTAGCTTCATGGTCCGTAGTAATCTCGTATCAGATAATGTGTAAAAGAATCCTAAGACCATTAGTGTAACGCCCCTGACCCGCCCTAGAGACCGGACTAGTCACGGACAGGCCAG
>OVBW01001025.1:0-15124 GCA_900406355.1 Erysimum pusillum | reverse complement strand
TTATCTACATTGAAAATTTATTCATGAAGTTGCTTCAATTGACAAAAATTTGTTTGTTTTGGGATCATAGTATTGATTCTAAAAGAATTATAGGTAGAAAAGCCCTAATTTCATAGTCGATTGATTGAGGAAGAGCTATTTTTTGGACTTCATTTGAATCTTTTTCTTTGGTGGTTATTGTTGATGTTATGTTTTGATTTAATTGCAGATATGAGGATGAGCCAGTAGAGCCTGAGATAGAAGTAAGCGAAATTTTTCCGTCTTTCTAAAGAAACATGGGTTGATATTACTTATAACATTGTTCTGTTTCTGATTAGAGTTTTTGTGAGTTAGGAAGGAGTAGTAGAGGAAGATGCTGATGTCAAGGAGAACGATGATATTAATGGAGAGCCCATGGAAACAGAAGATAAGGTTGAAGCAGAACCTGTACAACGTCCACGTAAAACGTCAAAGTTTATGACCAAGTATGAACGTGCTCGTATCCTTGGCACTCGCGCTTTGCAGATTAGGTCTGGTTCTGACCCCTCTAAGTATGCATATGTATCCCCATCTTATATATTTACATCATTGTTTTGTAAAACTCAATGAGGGTACTTAACTCTACTGAGAACAATCTTTGTTGTATTCAATGTTACTATTAAGTTGGCTCGAAAAGTTTGGTTATTTATGTTGTTTTTTTTTTGGCTGATGCAGCATGAATGCTCCTGTCATGGTCGAGCTGGAGGGTGAGATTGATCCACTTGAGGTACTACCTTCTTCTTGACATGTTCTATTCGTTAGTAAACTTATATATGTATGAATATTTGAGCTAATTTGTGATTTTGCTTAAGATTGCGATGAAAGAGCTTAGGCAAAGGAAGATACCATTCACTATTAGACGCTATCTACCTGATGGGAGGTGAGACTGCATTCATTAGTCATATCAAAAATATTCAAAACGTTTAGCTTATATTCTTCTCTTTACTCACTTTGGTCTGTTCTTTTCTTGTGACTTGCTTATGATTCTGAATCAGTTTCGAGGAATGGGGAGTTGATGAACTGATTGTGGAAGACTCGTGGAAACGTCAAGTCGGTGGTGATTGATAATCTGACCAGAGACAAATCTATATGTATTTTGCAAACTTTTTGCTCTCATATGAACTGACTGTGGAAGACGAAGTCGGTGTTGATTGATAATCTGACCAGAGACAATCTCTATGCATTTTGCAACCTTTTTGCTCTCATATGAATAACAAATTTCTGATATTGTTGTATTAGAACTGCAAATTAGTGAAACTTGTGTACAATGCCGGTTTAGTCTTTAAGTTTATACTCCGAACAATATATACAAAACCAGAAGCCATAAGCTGGAATTTTGGAGGTTCTTGACTTGGTTTGAATTGAACCGAGTTACCTGAAATGGTGACCGAAGTGAACCAATCGTTGTTTGTCTTTTAATCTTTTTTCCGGACAACACTGATATATCAATCAAGAAAGAAAATCATTTATAAATAGAAAATCCAACGATTTTAAGAGAGGAATTATCAAACGACAACTTAGGGTTAAAGTTAAACATAAACTATTGTAAACATGTTCATTACATATTACCAAGTAAGAAAAGAACCATGTCATGCATGAGCGAAACTTAATCTAGCTATTTATTTTTTTTATGTATATTGATAAGTTATTTTCAATTTTTAAATTTTAGTTACGAAGACATTTTATTTTTGGTTGGAATTATCTAGAACTAAATGTTGATCTTTGTTGTGAAAAAAAAAATTTCTTAAAATTTAAAGAAAAAAATAGAATGTTTTAAAAGTAAACTAATGTTTTTATAGTTCAAAGTTCAAACTTTGTTAATTATTAGGTCATATAAAATTCAATGATTTATATTATAATTTAATGTATATTAAAAATAATCTAAGCTTTTTATATATAAAAAATGAAATGGTTAATTTGGTAATAATAAGGGAAGTTAAAAAAACAAAGTTTTGTAACTCTACATATGAAAAAAAAAAATAAGTGTGTTCCATAAGTGGTTTGAAGACAACAAGAAAAAAGAAATTCCAAATAAATATAAAAATTTAGCCTTGTTGGAGTTTCTTACCAGGAGATTTTAAGATATTATTTGACCAAATTATTTAAAGAAAATAAATGTTTTAGCAAATTTTAGTGGAGGTTTTGACCAAAATATTTTGAGAAAAGGAATGATTTAGATTTGATCTAACTTTGTGGTTTTTTTGCTTATTTCTGATATTTTGTGGTTATCTTAGCAAATCTCTCTTACTAAAATTCTCTCTTCTATAAAAACGGTTTCACAGTAGATAAAACTACATCATACACCAGTATTCAGAATATTTTTGTAGTACTATTCTCAACAAGTTGACAACAACAAAAAAAATTATCAACAAGTAAAAAAAATGAAGATATCAATTAAGTCTGCTTTCGTTGCCTTCTTAGTTGTTACATTTGGTACATTTCTATATTCTATGTGCGAATAAAATAAAAAATCTCTGCATGCAAATTTTATGTTTATAATAACAAGTGTGTTTGGTTTTGTAGTGATGTGTATCGTAACTGTACGAGATGTTGAGGCAACACGTGTATTATCCGAAGAAACTCCTCAAATTGCGTCGCATCCTGAAACTTCGCATCAAGGTGACAAACGAAAAGGTCTTATTAGGTGCGACCAGAAAAAAGGATGTCAATGGACATGTTATGCAGCTGATCCATATTTTCCTATTTGTCAATGTATATGCTAATTTTTAATCGAATAAATAAATAAAGATATGTTTTCATTAATAAAATAAATTATTTAACATTTGTTGTGTACGTTAACCACTATTGTTTAATCGAATAAATAAAGATATCTTATTATAGTTTTTATTGATACATTAATCTTGCTTTTTAAAAAAAACAAAAATCATCCCCCAACGTGGTATCCACGAGAGATCCTCTTTCCCATACCTATATATACTATGCGCTGATATTATGAATCATGTGCACTTTAAAGAACTCGAGAGATGAATGTCTGCATTGAATCATTAGATTGATGTCTGCGTTATATACGTTTTTGTTGTTAGTTGCCCAACAAGTTTTTGATTGAACCCCAAATCAAAATTTTTAGTCATATAACTTATCAGCTAATAATAATAATAATAATAAAATTCATATAAGAAAAAAAAAAAATAATAATATTATTGTGAATATTATTCTTATGGCAATTATATAGGTCTCTAGATTCATTTAATTACGAATATCTCTCTCGAGGAACAATTAACAAAGCCATGAATGTAAAGAATACAAATTAATCTACATATATAAAATAAAATAAAAATTATCTTAGAAAAATCAAAACCTTAAATAATATGGAGGTCAAGAAACCGAGGAGGAGAATGAACAATGGCACATACAGAAGATGCTTTTTAAACCTTCCAAGACGTGCTTAATCCTAGATAAATTCACTCAAAACTTCTTATATATGAGTCATAAATATATAGGAACAAATTAGAAAGGGAAAAAAAAAAAAAAAAAACCCCCAACTACGCTAAAAGAATAGGTTATGCTTGCTTGGCCCTTACTAAATAAGAGTCTGGCCTCCTCAAATATGTGGTACGTCAACAAAGCAACTTCCAAATGCCAAAGGCAAAAAGGAAGAAATATGGCCAAACAGGTTCCTGGTAACCCAAATAGCCACTCAAAGAACAATACAAAGTCGTCAAGACAACTTTTTTGATAGAAAGATCTGGAGCCGGCCAGTTGAGTTGCTTGATCGCCATGCCTCCGTGAACACCCCAATCATGTAAATACTAAGTTCTTTGGGATAGAAATAGTACGAAAACATAGCCAACATATAAAAGAAGGTGATGCCCATCCACCTGTCTTCTCCCATCCGGCGAGTCTCATTACTTCATTAGTAATTGTCGGAATCGGGACACAAAACGACCTCACGACCAAAATAGCCCAAATTAAGTATTGTACTGCAAGATTAAGCAGGATATGTACTGCTTCCTTGTCTAAACAAGAATAAGTGGACCAGAGTTGTAAGATCGTTTCCATTAAACCACAGAAAGATGATGGTATGCCCATTACATAGTATATAGACCGCGCTTTCCAATAATTCAGTCCTTCGACTATAATTGTTTCATATGATGAGCTCATGATCGATGTTAAACTGGTTTCTGATAACGTTTTTATTTGTATGTGAACTTTATATGACAACTTAGCTTAACAAAACGTTTTTATTTGTTTATTTCAAATGCTGTTTATTTGAGATTTGGAAGTTATTCTTACCTGCTTTATTAAAGTAGATTAGGGTTAACAAAAATTAAAACCAAGTTGGTCGATGAAAAATTTTAATTTATTAGAAAACAAATATTCCACTTAAAATAATTATTTGGTGAACAATAAAATAAGAGATATATTCTAAAATACCATTAAAATAAGTTTTTGTTCCAAAAATACCATTTTTATTTTTTAAAAATACCACAAACACTAAAAATGAGAGAACTTAACTCTAGAACAATCTTTGTTGTATTCAATGTTACCGTTAAGTTGGTTCAAAAGGTTTGATTCTTTATGTTGTTTTTTTTTGGCTGATACAGCATAAATGCTCCTGTCATGGTCGAGCTGGAGGGTGAGACTGATCCACTTGAGGTACTAGTACTACCTTCTTCTTGACATGTTTTATATTCGTCAGTAAACTTAGATACGTATGAACATTTGAGCTGATTTGTGATTTGGCTTAAGATTGCGATGAAAGAGCTTAGGCAAAGGAAGATACCATTCACTATTAGACGCTATCTACCTGATTGGAGGTGAGACTGCATTCATTAGTCATACAAAAAAAAATTCAAAATGTTGAGCTTATATTCTTCTCTTTACGCACTTTGGTCTGTTCTTTTCTTGTAAATTATGATTCTGAATCAGTTTTGAGGAATGAGGGAGTCGATGAACTGATTATGGAAGACTCGTGGAAACGTCAAGTCGGTGGTGATTAATATTATGACCAGAGGCAAAATCTATGTGTTTTGCAAGCTTTTTTGCTACATATGATGTACTTCTGATATTTTTGTAGAACTGCAAATTAGTGAAACTTATGTATAATGTCGGTTTAGTCTTTGGTTTTGTATTCAAACATTTGCAAAACCAGATCATTGACGTATGAGCAATATTGTGTAAAACAATTTATAAAAAAGCTGTCGAAAATTGTGGAACAATCAATACAATGGTACATGTCTACGTGCATATGCACATAGAAATGCAACAAAAGTTCTACAATAATGGAATAAATTTACCTGGAAATTTTGTACACATTTTCATTTATTTTTTTTCCAAATCGCACTCTTCCTACTTGATGATTTTCACTGGTACAATAATTTTTTTATATGACTATTGACTAGTTTAATGATTTTGACTAGCAACATCTATATTATTAAAATTGAAGTACCTTTTGGTAAGTGTCTTGGAATTTTAACTTATTTACAAAGAATGTCATTGGCGTTTATTGGCATTTTTAATTTTTTTTAATCAAATTTATATACAAAATCTTAACCTCTTTACAATAATAAGCAATAAGTAGTCTTGGAGTTTCAACTTATTTACAGGGAATGCCATTAGATTTTTCAAAATAGAGAAAACATTGATACGATAGATATTTAAAATATTTTTTTTGTTAAGATTTAAAATTATATTTCTCCTATCATCTTTATTTGATTTTCTTTTTAGTTGTTTTGAATCATCATATAGTACATAAAATTAATAAAAATCTAGATTTTTTCTGCATATGTTTTGGTTCGAATTTTTAAAAACGGACATGTGTCAAACATACCATTTCGTTAGACAATTATTCATAGTCATAAGATCAAAATGAATCCAAATTTGATCGAACAAAAAATTTAACATAATAAGCATCTAAATTTAAAATTTTGTATTCGGTTTACTTCGGTTTTTTAGTTGAACCTTTAGTTATACCGGATACAATAAATTTTAAAAGTTTTAGAAATATATCAATATCTATATATTTGAATTTTATAAAAAGTTTAAAATATTATAAATATTTAAACTTATAAAAAGTTTAAAATTTTATTGAACGGGTTATATGACGGGACGAGTTTGAATCGACTTTCATATAACTTTAAAATATTATTAATTTGGTGTTTTGATACGGGGTAAATCATCACTTTATTATTTGTCAACATCACCAACAATGAAATATCAAACATTTAAATTGTATTAATTTAATTAAAATTATGTAAAAATGGACTTTTACCAAGATATTTTAGATTAAAGTAATATTTCACCAGAATATTTTAAGAAAAATATGATTTTGGTAATTATTAGTGGACTTTTTGACCAAAACATTTTGGCAATTCTTAGTGGATTTTTTTTAATCAAAACATGATTTTTATATATCTTGGTGGATTTGTTTAGGTATTTCTAATATTGTCAAAGTTATTTTAACAAATATCCCTTACCAAAAATGATTTCATTTTTTTCTTCTATAAATATGGTGTCACAAATCACAATAGCTAAATAAACTTCAAATATCGTCGTCATCTTCAACATCTTTTTTTATCATATTCTCAACCAATAAAACAATAGAAAAAATATCAATGAAGTTGCTTTCATTGTCTTCTTAACGGTTACATTTGGTAAATTTCATATTTTATCATATTTATGAAAAAAAAAAAAAATTATTTACATGCAAACTTTATGTCTCTAACAAAAAATGTGTTTGGTTTTGTAGTGATATGTATCATATCAGCACAAAATGTTGAAACAAAACGTTTATTACCTGAAGAAACTCATAAGATTGTGCTGCACGATGAAGCTTTAGCGCCGATTGCGACAGCACGAGGTCCTCGCGATGAGTGCAAGAAAGGGTGTCACTATGAATGTCTTTGGGATCCAGCACTTGGATCGTTTTTGTGTCGTTGTAAATGCTAATTTTTTTATCTCCTCTCATCTAATCGAATAATCAATATAATATTTTTATTAATAATAAAGTTACTACACATTTTTCGTTTATTTTTAACCACTATCTTTGAGAGTTGACCAGAGAAAACTCTCATAAATATCTAGAAACAGTATATTTATAAATATATAAGATATTTTAAAATTATTGGGCTTTTTGGAACTTAAAAATATTTTTGGTTTCAGTCAGACTTAAAAAATAAATAATATTTGTTAAAAATAACTTTTATAAATCATCTCATAAAATATATATGGACAATTCTCTAAAATATCATGGTTTTTGTAACTTAGTTTACTTCAAAGAGAAACAACCGATTCTACAAATAACTACAATTGAATATGCTTTGAATGTGTATATAAGTATAAGCATTGTAAATGTTTTAAAAATAGATGTCGTTCGATGGTATTCAGTATGTTAAAATAGGAATAGGTCGAAGGTTTAAATATATGGTTTTACACTTTGATTTGCTTGATGACTTCAACACACATGTCATCTGAGTTAGCTTTGTTTTGCTTGACACTCGACACATGTGTCACTGAGTCAGCAATCGTAATGGTAAACTAACATCCGTTAACGATGAGGTACAAATCACCAGTAATCGATGATGTATATAGAAAATGACAAAAATTGTAGAGGTAAAAAAAAAGCCCTCTTCCCGATTGTGAACACTCATGGAAGGCTAAGCAGCGTTAACTTGTGCCTAATTAACACTTGTTGTGAATATCCCCAACAAATTAAATAACTTATGCTTAACGAAATCAAAGACAAACAAAGCTTCATTAATGTATTTCTCCATCACGCCGCTCCTTGCAAGCTGAGGTGTCATCAACCAAGAACCAGTCACAAACACAAACCCCACCGTGAGTATCCTCGAAACCGCGGGACTCCACCACCACCGCTCCATCACCGTCGTTTTCTTCTTCACCGCCAATTCGGCGGCAACGCAAACGCCTTGTAACACAAAGAACATAGTAACTTCTCCTGTGGGCATCTCACGAGTTAGATAGAAGAAGAGCAAGTAGTGAATCAAACCGGAGACGATGAACGTCACTAAAATCCCCGGATACAAAGACCAACTAGAGCTCATTCGACGTTCAGAAACTCGCCGCATTGGCGTGTAAACGGCTGGCCGGAAAATCGCCGGAACCATGATATTTCACCGACGACCCCAGAAGTCTTGTAAATATGTGGCTAAGTATGGTTTATTAGACTTTGGCTAGAGGTCGCAACCAAGAGATATAGAGACCAAAACTCTAGAGTAACGTAAAAATAATCTCAATCTCTGGATATAGATGTACAAAATAGAGACCCATTAGAAGAAACCTGAGGTATATTTTACAAATGTAATAACACATCAAAGATAGCAACTTTAATGGTGAAAACCAACTTGGACAAATGAGTCTTAGGTTTAGGGTTTTGTTGGGCATTGACTGGGAAGCAAGTAAAGAGAATCTTGAGAGATTTGTAGGAATTCGGATTACAGGACCTTTATCAAAGGAGAATTGAAGAGAATTATTTAATGAAACTAAAACAGTTTTAGAAAAATGTAGTCTAGCAATTCTTAGTGGATTTTTTACCAAGATTTATTAGGTTAAAGTAATATTGGACCAAAGTATAATATATATATATATATATATATATATATATATTGACAATTCTTAGTGGACTTTTTTGAACATTTTGAGAGAAAAAAAATATTTTGGCAATTCTTAGTGGTTTTTTTTTTTACTTAAACATTTTGAGAAAAATTATTATTTGGATTTGTATATACAGTATCTTGGTGGATTTGTTTAGCTATTTCTAATATTGTCAAAGTTATCTTAACAAATACTCCAAATTCTAAATTATAGGATGTCTTGACTAAATTCACAAAAATTAAGAAATAATAAATATTTTCTTAATTATAATAATAGAAAAAATATTACATAATTTAAATAGTCAGAAACTATTAAATTAATATAAATATACATAGAAACTTGAAAAAAAAATTAATAAATTATGCATAGAATCTTGAGAAAATATAATAAAATAGAAAAAAAAAGATTAAAACACTTTTTCTTTTCTATAGTAATGATGTCACAATATCTAAATAAACTTCATATACCATCGGTTGACNTAAAAAAAAAAAAAAAAAAAAAAAAAACTTCATATACCATCATCTTCAACATCTTTTGTTATTGTATTCTCAACCAATAAAAACATAGAGAAAACATCAATGAAGTTTACTTCCATTGTCTTCCTAACGGTTACATTTGGTAAATTATATATTTTATCACATATATGAACAAAATAAAAAAAATAAACTCTCTACATGCAAATTTTATGTTTATAACAAAAAAAAATTTGGTTTTGTAGTGATTTTTATCATATCATCACAAAATGTTGAAACAAAACGTTTATTAGCTGGAGAAACTCATCAGATAGTACAGTATCATGAAGCTTTAGCGCAGATTTTGAAAGAAGAAGGTCATGGCGATGCGTGCAAGAAAGGGTGAGTATGTATGTTTTCCCGATCCATTTCTTCCTCAATGTCGTTGTATATGTTAATTTGTTTGATCTCTTCTCATCTAATCGAATAATTAAGATAATATTTTATCAATAATAAATTTACTAAACATTATTTCATTATTCATGTGACGTAAGAGTAAAATTCTAGTAGTAAAATTATTCCGTTGATTCATAATTATTCTAGTAAGAGTAAAAAAAAAACAAAGATTGTGGGAGAAAATTCCAAAATTTTGGCCCAGTTTTAATCCCAATCCAAAATCGAATTTTGATTTATGATTTACTCTTGGTTCCGGTTTAATTCGGTTTAACCGAACAGATTTTGGAATTCCTGAGTTAAAATCTCGGGTAAAGTAAACCCCACAAAATCACAAAAATCAGAGGAAAATTTTCTCCAGCGACTCATCGGAAAGACTCAAAAGCTTCCACATCAACAATGGCGGATCATCATCATCATCATCACCATCATCATCAACAACATCGACCTAATCGTCTTTCAGTACCACAACCAACAATCGGAAGAACTTATTGGATATCATGCCGGTTTAGTGTTGGTTTTGATGGTTTAAGTTAATTATGTGATTGAACTGTAGATAGCTTGTGTATACTATATATATACGTTGTACAGATATTTTACAGAGTTAATGAGAAAATCAATTCATTTGAAATCGTAACAAACTTTCTCTCATCTTCTTCTTCGTAATATGGTATCAGAGCCATCTTGAGCTCAAATTCTTCTCGATTTCGACATGATTTCTTCGTTTCAAGCTAAAATCGTCATCTTCACCGATCAATTTCAAGATCAAAATGGTGACCATAGCTCGAGCCACTCGGAAATCTAATCGCACGAAGTCTGGAGCAATTTCAGTTTCTCGGAGACAATCCCGACCAATAGACGACACCGATGACACAAATTCTCCTCCGAACTCTCCTCCGGTTACAAGATCTAAAGTCGCCGGAGCTTCGCGAGTCGTTGTGAAATCGGAAGACTCAGATCCGTCGGAATCTCCATTTTTCTGAGCAAACGCTGATCATTCAGGTTTGAATCTTATTCCTATACGTCTTGATGGAACGAACTATGATGATTGGGATGCTGCTATGCGTATTGCCTTAGATTCTAAGAGTAAACTTGGATTCATCGATGGAACATTGTCTCGTCCCGATGAAACGGATTCTCAGTTTCGTAGATGGTCTAAATGCAATAGTATGGTGAAATCATGGTTGTTGAATACTGTATCGCCTCAGATCTATAGGAGTATTCTCCGTATGAAGGATGCTACTGATATTTGGCGTGATCTTCGTAGTCGTTTCCATATGACAAATTTGCAAGGACTTTTAATCTTACTCAAGAGATACAAGACTTGCGTCAAGGATCTCTTTCTCTTTCAGAGTATTACACTAAGTTGAAGACTCTATGGGATAATTTGGAAAGCACAGAAGAACCTACTGCACCTTGTACTTGTGGTAATGCTGCTGGTTTGCAATTGAAGGCAGAGAGAGCAAAGATAGTCAAGTTTCTTGCTGGACTTAATGACTCTTATGCTGTCATCAGGAGGCAAATCATCATGAAGAAGGTTTTACCATCTCTGTCTGAAGTCTATCACATCCTTGATCAGGATGATAGTCAAAAAGGCTTCTCCAATATGGTTGCTCAACCTTCTGCTTTCCAAATGTCGGCTCCTACTTCTACTCATCAAGTATCAGAAATACAATCATCTTTGGCTGAGTCTACCATCTGCTATGTTCAAAGTGGGCCAAACAAGGGAAGACCTATTTGCTCTTTCTGTAATAGGGTTGGTCACATTGCTGAAAGATGCTACAAGAAACATGGTTTTCCTCCTGGTTTTACTTCTAAAAACAAGACTGGTGAGAAACCTCAAAAACCTGTTCCTGTGGCAGCACAAATCTCTATGATGCCAGCTGAGACATCACCTACAAATCTCAGTGTGGAGAATATGGTTGGGAATTTGAGTAAGGATTAACTCCAGCAGTTCATTGCATTATTCAGCTCTCAGCTTCAGACTTCCACTCCCACTGCTTCTACTTCAGCAGTTGCCAGTTCCTCTCAACTTGATAATACTGGTATCGCATTCTCATCCTCCACATATTGTTTTGTTGGTATTTTACAAGTGTCTCAGCACACACTGTCTTCTCAAACATGGGTGATAGACTCTGGAGCTACTCACCATGTTTCACATGACAGAAATCTCTTCTCTAATCTTGACACATCAGTTACAAGCTCAGTGAATTTGCCTACTGGTCCCACTGTGAAAATTAGTGGTGTGGGTTCAATTCGGATTAACAACAACATAACTCTCCAAAATGTGTTGTTTATCCCCGAGTTTAGGCTGAATCTCATCAGTATAAGTGCTCTAACTTTTGATCTTGGCTTCAGAGTTATATTTGACCCTGATTCTTGTGAAATCCAGGATCCTATCAAGGCACTGAAAATTGGTCAAGGTAGAAGAGTTGCTAACCTGTATGTGTTGGATGTGGAGGAGCCAGCGTCTGTCAATGTCATGGTGGATATCAGTATGTGGCATAGAAGACTTGGACACCCATCTTTGCATAGGTTGGATGTTATCTCTGAGTCTCTAGGAACCACAAAACACAAGAATAAAGGAAAGGATTATTGTCATGTTTGCCATCTTGCAAAACAGAAGAAACTCTCTTTCCCTTCTCCAAACAACATTTGTAATGAGATTTTTGAGCTGTTACACATTGACATTTGGGGGCCTTTCTCTGTTGAAACATTGGATGGTTATAGATATTTCTTAACAATTGTTGATGATCACTCAAGAGCAACATGGGTTTATTTGCTGAGAAATAAGGTTGAGGTTCTCACAGTTTTTCCAGCATTTATTCAACAGGTTGAATTGCAGTACAATACAAAGATTAAATCAGTTAGGTCTGACAATGCACCAGAATTGAAATTCACAAGTTTGTATCAAGCCAAGGGTATTATTGCCTTTCACTCATGCCCAGAGACACCTGAGCAGAACTCTGTAGTTGAGAGGAAACACAAACATATCCTAAACGTGGCTAGAGCATTGATGTTTCAATCTCAGGTTCCTTTATCTTACTGGGGAGAATGTGTTTTGACTGATGTGTTTTTGATAAATCGAACTCCATCACAGCTTCTCTCAAACAAGACACCACATGAAGTCCTAACTGGTAAATCTCCTCAATATGATCAACTAAGAACTTTTGGATGTCTTTGTTACTGCACAACTTCACCAAAGCAGAGATCAAAGTTTCATCCAAGGGCCAAAGCATGTTTGTTTCTGGGTTATCCTGCAGGCTACAAAGGTTATAAGTTGCTGGATTTGGAAAGTAACAATATCTTCATATCGAGAAATGTGGTTTTTCATGAAGACGTGTTTCCATTGGCTAAAGATCCAAATAAAACAGATTCTTTGGATGTTTTCACACCAATAGAACCTGTGCCTTCTCCTAATCCACATTCATCTTTTTCTCCTCTACCACCACAAATTTCTGATCTACCATCACAAATTTCTTCGAATAGAGTTAGGAAATCACCTACTCATCTTCAAGATTATGACTGCAACTCATTACAGTCTAATCATCCTATTTCCTCTTCTACTATTTCATCATCTCATCTTTGCTTTATTAATAGCATATCACAAATTCCCATTCCGAATAATTTCAATGAGGCACAGGATTCCAAGGAATGGTGTGAGGCTGTGGATAAAGAAATTGGTGCGATGGAGTCAACAAATACATGGGAGATTACTACATTACCTCCTGGTAAGAAGGCAGTGGGATGTAAATGGGTATTCACTTTGAAGTTTCATGCAGATGGTAGTTTGGAAAGATATAAGGCGAGGCTAGTTGCAAAAGGATTTACTCAGAAAGAGGGAGTGGATTATACTGAGACATTCTCTCCTGTTGCTAAAATAGCTACAGTTAAGTTGCTTCTTAAAGTCTCTGCATCTAAAAAGTGGCATCTGAATCAGTTGGATGTTTCCAATGCTTTCTTGAATGGAGAGTTGGATGAGGAAATTTTCATGAAGCTTCCAGAAGGTTATGCTGCTCGAAAGGGAATTATTTTACCTGATAATGCTGTTTGCAAACTCAAAAGATCCATTTATGGACTGAAGCAAGCATCACGGCAATGGTTTAAGAAGTTCTCTGCATCATTACTAAACTTGGGGTTTGTTAAAGCTCATGAGGATCACACTGTTTTTGTTAAGAGTTGTGGTGATGACTTTATAGCAGTGCTGGTTTATGTTGATGACATTGCTATAGCCAGTACAAGTGAGATATTAGCTTCTCAGCTGACTCAGGATCTACAACAAATGTTCAAACTGCGTGATCTGGGAGGTTTGAAGTATTTCTTGGGACTGGAAATTGCTCGTACTGATGCAGGCATTTCTGTTTGCCAGAGGAAGTATGCTTTGGAGCTTCTTAATGATACTGGAACTCTTGAATGTCGACCATCTTCTGTGCCTATGATTCCTAATCTCAAGATGTCTAAAGAAGATGGAGACTTAATCGAAGACAGAGAACTATACAGACGCATTGTTGGCAAGCTAATGTATCTGACCATCACTAGGCCAAATATCACTTATGCTGTTAATAAACTCTGTCAATATACTTCTGCACCTCGCACTTCTCATCTTGCTGCGATGTACCGAGTGCTACAATACATCAAAGGAACAGTTGGACAAGGTTTGTTTTACTCTGCTTCTGCAGATTTGACTCTTAAAGGATTTGCAGATTCAGATTGGGCTTCTTGTCCAGATAGTCGAAGATCCACCACTGGTTTTACCATGTTCATTGGTGATTCTTTGATATCTTGGAGATCCAAGAAACAACCAACTGTTTCTCGTTCATCGGCTGAGGCAGAGTATAGAGCTTTAGCTCTTGCTTCATGTGAAATGGTGTGGTTGAAGACTTTGTTGAATGATTTACGGGTCTCTTCACCAGTGCCAATACTCTACTCAGACAGTACAGCCGCTATCTACATTGCTACCAACCCGGTTTATCACGAAAGGACCAAACATATCGAGCTAGATTGTCATACGGTTCGTGAAAGGCTAGAGAATGGTTTGATCAGAATGCTCCATGTTCGAACTACTGATCAAGTAGCAGACATCCTCACTAAACCTCTTTTTCCTCATCAGTTTGAGCATCTTAAGTCCAAGATGAGCTTACTCAACATTTTTGGATGCTCATCTTGAGGGGGACTATTGGATATCATGCCGGTTTAGTGTTGGTTTTGATGGTTTAAGTTAATTATGTGATTGAACCGTAGATAGCTTGTGTATACTATATATATACCTTGTACAGATATTTTACAGAGTTAATGAGAAAATCAATTCATTTGAAATCGTAACAAACTTTCTCTCATCTTCTTCTTCGTAATAGAACTTATCCATCTTTCCCTTACACTCCAACTCCAACCCCTTCCAAAACCCGTCTCTCTTCTTCTTCATCCTTCAGATCAATCAATGGAAACAACAACACAAAATCATCACTTTCATTTCTCTTTCTCATCCTCTTCTCTCTTAGATCTCTTTACTCTCTCTTACCTTTCCTTCGTTCTTCACCTTCTTTCTCTCTTTTCCCTTTCTCTTTCCTCGTCTCTAGCTCTTCTCTCTTTTCTCTTCTCACTCTCTTTCTCTATCATCTCTTCGTTTT
>OVBW01001024.1:0-11826 GCA_900406355.1 Erysimum pusillum | reverse complement strand
CCCCATATGTTTTTCTTTTTTCTTAATCACAGATTCTTCTCTTTATCTAATAAAAAAAAAACAAAAAATATAACCTTTAAATTTCTCTCATCTGTCTTCCTTCTCCTCTCCACAAAAACCCATTTTAATGGCGGACGTTAAAAACCCTAAAAATCATCATCATAATCGTCTCCATGCTCTTTTGATCCCATACCCATTTCAAGGACATGTAAATCCATTTGTACACTTAGCCATCAAGCTCGCGTCACAAGGGATCACCGTTACATTCGTCAACACTCATTACATCCATCACCAGATCACAAACGGTTCCGATGGAGATATTTTCGCTGGTGTTAGGTCTGAGTCTGGTCTTGACATAAGGTACGCGACGGTTTCAGATGGTTTACCGGTTGGATTTGACCGGTCTTTGAACCATGACACGTACCAATCGTCGTTGCTTCACGTGTTCTATGCGCATGTGGAAGAGCTTGTGGCGAGTCTTGTTGGAGGAGAGTCTGGTGTGAATGTGATGATCGCTGACACATTCTTTGTGTGGCCGTCGGTGGTTGCTAGGAAGTTTGGTTTGGTTTGTGTCTCGTTTTGGACCGAAGCTGCTTTGGTTTTTTCACTTTATTACCATATGGATCTGCTTCGGAGTCATGGCCATTTTGGTGCTCAAGGTAAATATTTATCTTCATCTTCTTTAATATATTTTTTCTTTCATTGTTAATAACGCTAGATCTTTCACATTTCAGTATTTTTGTTTGTTTGTCTTGGTCAACGTCATTAATTATTTTTGAAATGAAACATAGATTTAGAGAGAAGAAATTGTTGAGCATGTTTGGCGATCCCATATTCGAATATTCTGTTAGTGAATTTGTGATTATTTTTTATAATTTAGACAGATTGGACATAGGGATTATAATTTGTATGTAATTTATCTTTCTTCTTGATTTTTAGAAATATTTTTATGTTGACAAAATTAAAAAACATTTATATTGAGTTAAATAATGTACTAAAGAAAAGTTATACACTACTAACCTTACATTGTATTATCATTTTGATATTTACTTAATTTTTCTCTATATTATCTATTTAAAATACTTAGCTCTTAAATATAGCGTTACGATTTGCCGACCAAAAAGGAGAACAAAAAGGCAAACGTAACGATTTAAATATGGGAAAATAAATGTTATAGTAGTAGGGACTTTTAAATAAATTAATAAAGTGTAGGGACTTAACTTTTGTCATGTAATGATGCATGTGAATCATGTCAGGGGTCCAATAAATTCACTTTCTTAAATATTCGACAAAAACTGTCATTATTCATTAATTATTTCTCTTCTTCAAAACAATATTACCAAACTCTTCCTTCCATTTCCAAATTTCTCTAAATCTCACCCCTTACTTTGTTTTTCTATTTCAGAAACCCGCGGCGATCTAATCGATTACATTCCCGGAGTCGCCGCAATAAACCCAAAAGACACGGCGTCGTATCTTCAAGACTCAGATATATCCTCAGTGGTTCATCAAATCATCTTCAAAGCATTCGAAGACGTGAAAAAAGTCGATTTCGTTCTATGCAACACAATTCAACAATTCGAAGACAAAACAATTCAAGCCCTTAATTGCAAAATCCCTTTTTACGCAATCGGACCAATCATACCATTTAATCACCAAACCGGTTCCGGTTCAGTCACAACATCACTCTGGTCCGAATCAGATTGTACTCAATGGCTCAACACTAAACCAAAAGGCTCGGTTCTTTACATCTCATTCGGTAGCTACGCTCACGTGACAAAGAAAGATTTGGTCGAGATCGCTCATGGGATCTTGTTAAGTAAGGTTAATTTCGTTTGGGTGGTTAGACCGGACATTGTTAGTTCAGACGAAACCAATCCATTACCAGAAGGGTTTGAGACAGAAGCTAAAGATCGTGGGATTGTGATTCCATGGTGTTGTCAAATGACGGTTTTGTCACATTCAAGTATTGGTGGTTTCTTGACACATTGTGGTTGGAACTCGATTTTGGAGACGATTTGGTGTGAAGTACCGTTGCTTTGTTTTCCATTGTTGACTGATCAGGTTACGAATAGGAAGCTTGTGGTTGATGATTGGGAGATTGGGATTAATCTTTGTGAAGATAGGAGTCAAGTTGGGAGAGATGAAGTTGGGAGGAATATTAGCCGTTTGATGTGTGGAATTTCTAAGGAGAAGATCGGACGGGTGAAAATGAGTTTGAAAGGTGCGGTGAGAAACAGTGGATCGTCTGAGATGAATTTGGGTTTGTTTATTGATGGGCTTATGGCTAAGGTTGGGTTATCAAATGGGAAAGCTTGAAAAATCATGAAATATTTTTATTATTAATGATTATAGATGATAATAATAATTGTATTGATTTTGTGAAAGTTTTGTATCATGGTACGCTCTTTTAATTCACTCTTTTTTAAAAAAACATTAATTCACTTCTTTTTTTGTTCTTACATTGATGGTATAGAGGATTATAAATTGTAACAAAGATGGCCACATGAAGAAGAATTGTTATATCAGAAAGAAAAGGTTTGGGGAAGTGGGTCTTGGAGAAGATGAAATCATAACTGAGAAAAGCTGGAAGACTCAATTTCTCTAAGTATGTTAGATAGAAACCCAAAAGAAGAATGGGTATTTAGAAAATATATTTCCCTGAGTGTTTGTTGTAGAATGAAGAATGTAAGTGTCTCATTTGGCTAAAAGAGCCTTTGGGCTTTATGCTAATAATAAAAACAAGACACCAAAAAAAAAAAGCAATGGCATAGAATTTTAAAATCTTAAGCCAAGAATTGCTTAGAAAATGGAAATTAAAAATCTTGGATGCATATACATTATTCAATTCTTTCCTTGCTTTTGGGTAATATTTGCATTATTTTTTCTTACGAATAACCCATTATACAAGCTTAACAAGTCTGATTTAACTAGTCTTTTAAATTAAAAAATTCAAGTAACGATAAGTATTGAGATGTTTATTAGAAAGGATGATTTTTGCATTATCCTACCTTTGTCTAAGGACATTGAATTGAAAATCTTATGTGAGTTCTTTTGGATATAAATCTATATCTTCAACATCTCTGTACTTCGCTTTGTTTGCTTGACGACAAACAAATTTACTAGGAGTTAAAATTCTTAGTTTTTACCATTTTAATCCTCATGTTTTCGTTCTTTTCTTTATGTTTCTATTTTTTGTTTTCATTTCATTAATTTGTATTGAATTTATTATCCAATTGTGTCTTCTAGCATTTTAGAAATCCTAGAGAGTCTTTGTGGAATCTTAGTTTTGTTTTAGAGTTATTTTAAGTGCATTTAGCAAGGTTGACAGGTTTAAAGCACAAGTGGATCGGATAGAACAAAGTAAAAATGATTTTATGAACAAGTGAGTGTTGGATCAAGAAGCTTATCTAGAGTTGATACGAGAAAATCAATTAATCAAACCGCAGCAAAGACCTTGAGAGAAGAAGCTCATAGTGACGCACTTGTGTAAGGAGGAGTGAAGACGGAACAAAAAGCCAAACCAAGCAGCACATCAACCACCGGTTTGGACTGTCGACCCCCACCCGACAGTTGACAAAATCAGCACAAACCTCGTCTGACGACCTTATACAGACCACATCTCAAATCAACACCGAGTTCAGCTACATGTCAAATGTGGAACTGTTCCTTAGGTTGCCAAGACTCGGCAAAACCTTGTCGATTTCATCTTACACCAATCTAATCTGGCGCCCTCTTTTCTCTTTGAATTATTGTTAGATTTGACCTAGTGTAGATTTTCTTGAATCTCTCATCTGTTATCCTTTTAAATTTTAATTATGTCTTGCTTTATTTTTTTTCTTTTCAATATGGTCATTCTTTTTTTTTTTTATAGGAATGTGAATTTCATTTAAAAAATGAGTTTGAGGTTTTACAAAAGATGCTTAACCAAACATATAATCTTGCCCAAAAAGAATTAAAAAACAAGATTACAAAGAGAAGTTGAGTGTCAATCAACTTAGGATTATCTAATCCATCGGATCATGAGATTCTTGAAAAGCTTCCTTGATCTTCTGGCTGAAATTGTGTTTCTCACCTCTCTATCAATATCCTTGAAGATAGACATGGGAGGGAGAGTGACCTGATTATGAAGCAGATTGTTTCTCTGCTTCCAAATGTGGTAGACTGCCGCTTGAGCCACTACCTTTCTTAGCGTAGAAGGAGCCGAGACTGACCTGAGGTTTGTCCAAGCAATTAGGGTATGCCAGGTATAGAAGATAGATATGGTCATTCTTTAGTAGTCTCTTTGTGCATTATAGATTTGGCACAGTAGGATGATTATTGGTTGATTCATGATGCGTATGCCTAACTTTGCACGTTTCTCATCATTAAGTATGTGTTTAATGCTAAATTGAACCTTGCTAATCAAAGTATATATCATGGATATTTTGCGCTAGGGATTTAGATTTGGCTTCTGTCCCCTAAAAAAGTAACGGTAATTCTCATACATGTTCCAAGCTTTCTTTTCTTATTTTATCGCATCTTATGAGTTATCACCGCTCTCTCCAAGTTAGACATATATAAGCTTGGTTTGTACGATGTGGCCGCCTAGCCGGTTCAGCTCGATGTTTACTTGCCCGACATGTTTTTCTAAGTGGCCCGGCCACATGTAGCCATTTACATGCATAATAAGTTCATTGCTTAATATTTATTGGCTCTTGTCACTGTTGAGGTACTGTAGGGCACGACCAAAAAGGCATCAAACTATTATTATATTTTTCATTTCGACATCAAAGCATGGTTCTTTGGTTTCTTACTCTAGTTCTTCTTTGGAATTTGAGATCTATAGTTAGGCTGTGTGGCTAACAAATAAGAGTGTTTTCTAGCTTTGATTATTTTTTGTCTTCATGTTATAAATTTGATATTTGACTGCTCAGCCCAACAACAAATGTAAGGCAAGTAAGTAAGGACACATATGGTATATAGAGGAGATCAAAAGTCATAACACTTATGTTCATTACAATATATAATCATCAAGGGATGACAGATCGATAAAAATACATTTAAGGTTTTGCTAGATCCACCAGATTTGATGTAATTTTTTCACCGATCCAACTGATTTGAACTTGCAGTCTTGCCTAAATATCTGATTCTTTTTTGGCTTCTAAATTGAACACTCTTGTCTACTAAAAAAGAAAAAACTAATTTGGCTGTTCTCACTTTATTCTTACTTGTACTTTTGTTCTAACTCTGACTTTGGTTCTGCGGTTCTGCCCATATCAAACAGATACGATTAAAGTTCATAAATACCTCTGGCTATGAACCTTCACACGTATGCATGTTAGTTTAGGAAGTCGCTTACTCATGATTGAACCGCATATAAAATCGGTTTGGGTTAATCGGTGCTTATACCAAAATTAATATGATCATAGTTTTCGATTTAACTCTTTGCTTCTCCATAATTCCCCTAAATTATTAATATATATTTTTTGGTTATAAAAAGTTTTACAGAGATTTTTTATAAAAAGAGAGTTTTGGAGAAAACTCTGAAAAGTAATAGTAAGAAATTTTCAAATTGTGGAAAGTTGTCGTTTTTTGATCAGCAAAATTTGTATGACAACTCCTGACGGACGTAGTTTAGAGAAACTCGATTAATTGCCAAAACCAGTCTAAATTAACTATAAATTAAATCACTTTCACGAATTAATGCCAACAGCGAACGTATGATCTTTCTAATAACAGAGTGAGTTGTACAAAAAAGTGACTCGACATTCAATTAACACTTATGTCCATTTATATATATAAAGCCACATTAATTAACAAGCAATCATCAAACTGTATAATGGATTGTAGTCTAAAGTGTTTTGTTTTTTTAAGAAGTCTAAAAAAGTGTTGCAACCAACTTTTCGCTTTTGTGTTTACACAGAAAAATATGAAGATATTTTATTTTTCACGTTAAGAGAAACTCATAATTTTTTTTTATAAAATAGAGACGCAAACGCCATATGTAAACATGACTTTCCCTTTTATTTTTCTTTCTTTTCATTTGCATTTCCGACTTACAAAAAACAGTAATCAAACAAATTAAAAATTGTCATTTCATTTGATATTCAAGTTAAAAACAAAAATAATAATCGATAACGATAAAGCTAAAAACCTTTATTTTAAGGAAAGTTGTTAGGTATACTATAAAAGCGATAAAACTTTAAACAATGCCCATATTTAGATACGTCCTAATCACCTTCGCGCAGGTCATGTGTGTGTATGCATATATGGAGATGTATGGAGGGGGCACTGATTGAGAAAATGCGAGTACGGATTGGTGTACATTGTCCTACCATTTTCTTTTGGTTTCGTGGGCTTTGTCCTCACTGTTACATACAATTATGTATATATATTTAGAAAAGAACATAAAATAAAATATCTACAGGACTTAATATCTATGAGTAACGTCTCATATTTCTCCACATGATCAGCTTGTTACTAGTCCTCATGCTCTACCTATGTGAAGTTTACTAATTTCGAACCAAAGATGTTAACAAATATACATATATCGTCCCCCATGCCCATTCACTTTTTCTAATCATTTGTAAGCATATTAAGTGAATATTTGAAGTAACAAATTGAAAAGTGAACTAAGATGGTCCATTAAGACATCGACGCTTGTTTTTGTGTAGGCTTCTTGTATTCTAACAGCATCTTGCATTAGCACAATAAAATTTTAGGGTTTATATATACAACAAACACTTTTTTGTTTAATCCTAGGTTTTTGGTCCACACAAGTTTTCGATGTTTTTTTTAATAAAAAAAACTAGGAATAACCATTTCAAGCGTAATACAAGAGAGTCTTAACTCTAACAACACCACATTTATTAGACCATTTTATTTGTTGTTTTACATATTAAGACTAAATTCGCCGAAGAATTTGCATTTTAACTGCTTGTGTTACAAGTTTGAGATATGAGAATATATAGATTATTCATTAGCTACGCATTCGCATAGTGAATATCACAAGTGACTAGAAAGCACAAGAGTCTCTCTAGTGAATAATCCAGTTTTATTATATATGTAATATCAAGTAGATAAGTAATAACTACAGCATAAATTCTAACTCCATTGCTCGGTTAATATCATCCGTAGGTGGCTTGGACGGCAAGGTACCATCAGGGCTCCGTGGTGATCGAACCCGTATTCTTCCTCTGCTCGTTCTAGAAGCTTTCGGAACGTAGGGTGTTCTAGAAACATTAATGGGACAACGAATCTTTGTGTAGGCTCATGATACCCATCAACGGCTATCACCGCGAAATGACCTTGTTTCACGTCTTTTGGGACACAATCACGGCCGTATTCTTCGGAACACGGTTTCTTCGTCGAGGAGAAGCCTTTGATCTGCACCAATCTCTCTACAACATTCTTGAGCTTCACAATACCACCCTTTTTCTTCTTTGATGGCTCAACTGTAATCATACTTTGCCTGGCCATGCTAATAGATTAGGTTTTACTTTCTTTCCTTTTTTTTTTTCTCGGGATCTCGTGTTTGTTCGGAAATATATGTTTGAATATAGACATGTAAGAAGGAGTATATATAAGGAAGAATGGTACATAGAGGATAAGAAAGAAGAGGAAGAAATAAGGAGAAGTGAGTAAAGGGAGACCAAACCATGTGGCTGAGTTGGTTGTTTTCCTTCTTTTGAATTTTCCACGAAAACGGTTTCTATTGTAAGTTATATAATTTGTTTAATTCTTTTTTCTGTTTACCGTCTGTAAAATTAATATAGATCATGGAGGGAAAAACTCAACCATGACAACTTATAAAAACCATTAAGACTAATGTAGTTTCTACTCTACACTCTTCATAGCAAACTTAGCAAGTTTTGAAAACTCCAATAGGATGAGGATTATATTTTCCTTCTTAGGTTTTTTTGTTTGGTTTTTGTACTTTAAAAGTTATAGTTGCGATGACTTCTTTTAATAACTTTCTATGCGTAATACCTAATGTTTTATTTTTTATTCTTATCAAATAGCTTCTTCGGTTTTTTCTTTTTTAAAAGATATGCTTCTATCTCTTGTTATACGGAGTAATATTATTTATTAATAAGGCAGGAACGAACACAAAGTTTGAGGAGCAAAATGTTCGGTTAAAAGAGATGAGGAAGCATTTAGTTGTAAGAGAGAAAAGAAATTATATAAAAAACATGACTTTAGTTGAGAGAAACAAAATTTGACATGAGAAAATAAAAAGCTTTCATCAATGGGGCAAGTAAGTGGGAGAAAGTATCCAACTCGGTTGGCACGTTTACATTTACAGAGAGTTTTGTTTTTAGTCTACAAGACACTAGCTAAATTTAAATTCAATTTATAACACGATTACAATATTATTAGAAATCATATCACTAAGTTTCTGTTACCACTATAAATAATATTTAACATGTCATGGCAGGCATCTAATTGGCAATTAATAATTGCATAGTATTACCGTATTACGATACGATGAATATGTATTAGAATATTTTATGTTAAACAAAATTAGTTTTTAAGGTTTTCTATAGGTTAGTTTTTAATATTTAACATCTCATGTCAGCAATCTTGTCTATTTGAGTTTAAGGGTTTTTTTTTTTTTTTTTTTTTTTTTTTTTTTTTTTTTTTTTTTTTTTTTTGTCAACCTCTTGAGTTTAAGGGTTATATCCAGTTTTTTGTTGATTGATGGTTGAAAACTTTTTTTCTCTTGATAATATATTGATGATTCAAAACTTTTGACTATCTCCTTTTTCTTTGTTTACAGCAGAATCTACGAACATCACAAAGAAAGAAAAAACAATTGATATCATCAAAGATTCTGCAAATAAATAACTATTTATGTTACTTTTTCGTAAACGAATATATGCATTATCTAGCTTTTGGTGCATCAATCCACAACCTTCGACGTACCTTCGTCCTTGTGTAAAACAGATATATATAGCACTGTGAATGTAGCATCCATAAAAGCTTGACGTTAGTATCATTTAACTTGTAGTACTACAGTATTCAATATTCACATGTTTATAAAAGTCTACTCTATCAATAATTATTTGTTTTGTAAATTGAAAATCAAATTATAGTTATGTGATTGTCAGAGATGGACGATCGAAGAAGATTCTTGAAATAGTCTTAAATTTCTGTGAACAACTTTTGCAGCACGCTTTCAATGATTTGCAAAATCATTTTTTTATCAGATATTCTTGAATCTACGTAATTATTGTCGTGCTCATGTTCGTCGAGTCCTAGAGCGATTTCATAAATTTATATTTTGTCATAAATTATTTTAAAATAAATGATTATAATATGGCCTTGAAACAAAATAATACTATATGATAATGAAGCAAATATATAAAGGATTTAACCATAATTTGTTTTCACTTAAAACGATCACATAATCTTTTAAGTTTCTTGGCTTTAGTAAGTTTTTTGTTTTATTATAATATACTATATTAATATCATTAAGGCATGTGTTTCAAGAAACTGTTCATAAAAGTGTATTAGTAAAGAGACACCGTTTGAACAGCTTAAAGATGATATAAAGAGAAATAAAGAGAAGATAACCTATAAGAAAGAGTTACATGAGAATTGATTTGGAAAACAAGTAAGTTATATAGAGTTGAATAAACGGAAACCATGTCGAAAGGTAAGTTTCTTGAGGTTGCTGTACGGCTAAAGATGAACGTAATAACACTTCGCTGCGATCCAAACCAGCGTACGGTCAGTTATTTAGCTCTTATCTAACTTGAACTGTTGAACATTAGAAAATTATTAAGAAGACACACATCTTTTTGAGCATCTCGAGAGTCTATCTTAGGAAAGCATAAATCAAACCAAAGGCGAAAGAGAAAGTCACAGTCCGAGAGCTCAAGTTCTACAAACAGATTACAAAGATAATATATAGTTTTTTAATTCTGATTCAGATTCAAATTGGTTTACCTTATTTGGCCTCATTTCTTTTGAAACAAATATAACTTAAAACCGAAAACGAAATTAATTCCTTTTTAAGTTCATAAGTTTTATATATATGTAAGCAGACAACGTAATCAGTATATATATATTTTCTTCATATTTTTCACGTTCAGTCCATAGTATCTTGCCTCCTGGTGAGCTGTGTCGTAGTGCTGTGCTTTGTATCTTTGCATGCAAGTCATGGTCGGTTTCGTACTACGTACATCTATATCATTTAAGAAATGTTCATGTGAATCGTGATCAAAATGATCTATCCAATTCTTTTATTCATTTGGACGGCAAAATATTGACATATTAATATTATTTCATGTTTAGTGACCCCTTTGGAAATTGAAGAGATCCGTATCGATCTACAAATAACAACTTTGCGGTAAAACAATTAATGATCTATCTCTTAACCACTTGGATGATTTAACTAAAACTGGTAATTAATATACGTTGAATATATTTGATTATCAAACGTGTGATCATAGATTCATAGTTGTTGAGGCCATCGAAGATTTGTTGATCATATTGTGTTATTAGTTATTTGGTGTTCTTTTTATTTCTGACACAAACATCCTTCACTTATTGATTAGACAAATATATATATGATCGACATCGTTCAACCAATAAAAAACAAAAATGCTAATAAAGTAGAATACTGTGTAATACGCGTCCACTAGCATTGCTTATTAATGGATCCCGCCTTGATATTTTTTGTCATTCTACTGGTGCAGAAGAACGAACTCTGAGAAATATGTATGTACGTAACGTTTATAATTCACTCAATTATTATCTTAAAGCTGTATATGCTTCTGTGATAGTTATTTTTTGTTATGTAACGACAATCAATTATTCCATCACAAATGCAGTACATGCATGGACGTGTCATACAAACAGTGTCGGTCGAAGAATCTAGAATGGGACGCATTTGATTCATGTGTTTGACATGCGCATGCGTACGATATCTTCACTACGAATCAATTAATCAAGGCTGCAAGCTATACAAATGACCCTCAACCTAGCTATTTTCTATTTTCTTCGATTTTCTTTGTAATCTTTTGTTTTATCTAATTTATAAATATATTTTACATAACATGTGGTGCAACAAAATCTAAAGAGAATAGTGATGTTTGTATAAAATAAAAAATTGATTTGAAATATATTTTACTATTACGTACTCCCTTTTTATTTATTTTAAGTGATGTTTAAGGATTTTACACATAAATTAGAAAAACTTACATTATATTAATTAAAAAAAGATTTAAAATTTATTGTACGGTTAATTGATCAATTACATTAAAAATGTAAAATATCACATAAAATGAAAGAAAAACATTTTGGCTAAAAAATAATTTAATATGATAATGAGATAGTATCTTTTTAGAAATCTATGTCAGAAGTTATAACTCATTCATCCATATGATACATGTTGGAAAAAAGATCAACTATTGAAAAATATATTCTCGTAAATCTAAAAATCTAATAAATTCTCGAAAGCCCTTCCATCTGAATTACAAAGTTAGGTTTTTTTAACCTACTAAAAGTGATAGTTATTTTATGTGGAAAAGAATTAAAGAATATAATACTAAAAATGATTGTTGGTGATCTATATGCTAAAACTTGTATTTTCCATAAATATTCCTGATCAATTGTCGAACGAAAACAAACCCACAATACAACAATGAACTTAACACAATAATGAAACGGTTAGTTAAATTGCATACTTACACATAACTAATTACCTCGTACCAACAATAATCGTTTTCTAAAACAACAATTTACCCTAAACAAAAACATTAGTCGGCATTTGACAAAAAAACATAGGAACATGTGGCAACAGAAGAAAGGTCATTGTCCAAAAAGATCACTTTTGAA
>OVBW01001020.1:375-17257 GCA_900406355.1 Erysimum pusillum | reverse complement strand
GATATTTCTCCATAATTGTCATTGACTTGGCAATTTTATAAATAGAGCATACACGTCCATGTTTTATGAACACGTTAAGTTATTAATTAATTTGAACAAATCGGTGTATATTTTAATTTTCTTCAACGGAGATGGGTCAATTTGTTTCCTAGTGACCACCGATCGTGTACAACAATACCGTCGGTACGTGCATGCATTGAGTCGAAAACTTGTAATCAAAATGGACTGTCTTTCTACGCGTATAGAAGAATCACAATGTCGCAAGTAGCATAACTAATGATATTTTATTTTATTTTTCAGTTTTGCAACATTAAATTGATTGTAACTAGTTACCTCTATCATATTAATTTGGTATTGGTCAAATGGGGTTTAAAACAAAAATGTAGAAAAATACTATACATTTTCTTAATTTCCGAACATTTACCCAAAACAGCTTATTAGAAGAAATGGATGGAAAAATTAAAAGAAGTTAGACAACATTATATACTTGCAAACCAAGTGGTGGTAGTCTAGTGGTTTCCATTTGAGGAGAAGTTGCATTGTAGGTCTAGATTAGGGATCGATTATTCTCAAGCGCAAAATTTACTAAATCCCCATTTGGCTAGTCGAAATGATGGTTTATGCCCATTAGAAAATCCAGTGAGTAGGCTACACAACAACTACATTTATCTTGGAAGATTAGTAAGTTGGTAAAACTTCTGATCACCCGCTGCTTATAAGAAAAACTTTACATATTTGAGTTGTTTTGAAAATAAAATTTATGATTTTTCTTAGGGTATTTGAAATGAAATCCATCATTTATTAAAGGAAAAACAAGAACTGATCCAAAAAAAGAAAAGAAAACACAAATCATGAAATTTTGTATTCTCGAAATCCATAAGAGGAACATCTCATTTCCTCTTGTTACTTTATTCTAGTCACGCTGAAATTATTTAGTGATAGATACAAGAAATATATTAATCAAAGCAAATAATATTCACCTTATTAATTAAGCTTTTATTTCCTATGGTTTAGTTTCAAACGTATAGCATAGAATACCGTAAAGAATAATGATGAAGAAGAAGAGTTTCATAGGGGTAGGTTTCAATTATAGATAAGGTATAAGCCTAGCTAGTGTGGAAGATAGAGACAGCTAACTGATTAAAAGCTTAATTAGGTGTTAAACTCAATGTATCAGTCATTATCATTTAAAAGTTGGTAGGTAAAAAAATACACCAATTAATCATCATTTTTAACATTTTTGGACTAGCTTCCTACTCTATTATAGTAAAAAAATAATCAAAGTTCTGCCTAAATATTTGATAATTAATTTTACAAGAACATAAGAATATTCACCTAAAAGTGAAGAAGAGACGTTTTCATATCTACCATTTTTTTACCTCAATTATTTTACGACTTTCACATATGAAAATGATGCCGAGTGAGTGAGTGTGCACTGTGTCTTGGTTCAACGGTGACCATAAACTTCGAATGGACTCGGGTTACTGGATTACTATGTAAACTGTTTGGGTATTTGGCTCAAACTCATACTTCCCACATGGATGTGTTATTGTTTCCAGAAAAACTCTTCTAAAAAAAAAGTGGTTTTTCACACATTATCAAGTCGTCAACCACTAGATCACATTCATGTAGACACTTTTTATCTTAAAAAAAAAACGAAATTCGTTTATTGAAATTGAAATATCAAAAGTTTTTAAATGAAACTCATTTATATTATGATCAAAATTAAGCACGCAAATAGATCGGACCAATGACACAAGTTTTGTGGTACGTAATTGATAAAACTATCAATAAGATGGTTAGACACTATCAATAAACGAATTGAATGTGGTATGTAGCAAAACTAAACTCAAAGCTACCCGATAACATTAAAAAATGGGAGACGTGAGCGAAACTAGGGTTCCGGAGACGACGGCACAAGACGCGACGATGGTGGATATTGGGGAGAAAGAGAGGCCACCGGGGGATCCACCGGATGCGCCTAGGGTCTGGGTTGACAAGGTGATCGGTGGAACTGGTGGTGGTCGTGTGTATCCGCACTTGGTGCTAGATGATGAGTTTGTGGAGTCGCAAATGAAGCTTGAGTTTCCAAACGGGGCAGCAGGAGAACCGGTCGTTACTGTTGGGAAGGAGGTAATGGATGTGATGAAAGGACTATGGAAGAACTGTATGTTTGTGAAGGTGCTGGGAAGGAACATCGGGATCTCGGTATTGAATCGAAAGTTGAAGGAGTTGTGGAAACCTAAGGGCAACATGTACGTTATGGATCTCCCGAGAGGGTTTTTCATGGTTCGGTTTGAAAGTGAGGAGGAGTACTTGGCGGTTTTAACTGGTGGTCCATGGAGAGTGTTTGGGAGCTGCTTGTTGGTGCAGGCATGGTCTCCTGATTTTGATCCGCTATGCGATGATATCACCACGACACCAGTGTGGATTAGGATCTCCAACCTTCCTACGACCTTCTATCATCGAGCAATTTTGATGGTTATTGCGCGTGGTCTAGGTGAGCCGATTAGGGTCGATCTGAACACTATCAATTTCGAAAGAGCTAGGTTTGCAAGGGTCTGTGTAGCAGTGAATCTGTCTCAACCACTGAAAGGGACCATACAGGTTAATGGAGAGAGATATTATGTTGCCTATGAGGGTTTAACAAATATCTGTTCGAGTTGTGGTTTACACGGTCATTTGGTGCATAACTGTCCCACGCTGGAGCCGGTGAGACACGCTGCGGTGGTAAGACAAGCGGCGGTGGTGAGACCAGCCGGGACCGTTACACCAATTGTTCAATCCGTTGTGCGAGTTACGCCTCCGGAGGATGATGGGTTCACTGAAGTTCGTTGGAACAGAAAGTCTACGCCGCCACCATCACCGGGGATTGTGTTTTCGGCTGGAGGAGGATCCCAAGCAAATCTTGGGCGTAATCTTCGGGATATTTCGGGTACTAACATTAAGGAAAATATGGCGATTGCGAATCAATTTGCCTTGCTGGAGGAAGACACGGAATCTGCGAATATACACGAGAATACGGGATTGTCGGAGGCTAATAAGGAAAACGTTGCTTTTCCGAACCAAAATAACAAAGGAAAGAGTGTGGCTCAAGGCACTATCCAAGGGGCCTCGGGCGGGGTGGTAAAGAATAACCGGGCCCACAAGGATGTCCAAAGAGATCGACGGGCCGGAGGAAATAAGGTTGGGGATGGAAAGGGGCAAAAGCCCAAACAACCTAAAATGAATAAGCCCTCTCATGGGCTGATCTATGGCCCAATAAGGGGGGAAATAGAGTTGTTGACTTCGGGAAAGAGACAGAGAGGCGGAGAGTTCCTCACCGGTCGGCCTGGCGGTGTGTTTATTCCGGAGAGGCAACAACCACCGGAGACTCACCTGCAAGCTTCGAGTAATGATTCAATGGCGATTATCCCGAGAGAAGAGGAGATGGGTGCGCCGGATCAGTCCGACGGTGGTCAATTGGTCACTGTATCGGCGATGGAGACGGTTTCGGAGGTGGCTTAATGGTGCGCCCCGGTGGTTCTCACGATTATACAAGTTTCGATGATTAATTGCTTATTTTGGAATTGCCGGGGGGCAAATAAACCAAATTTCCGACGAGCCATTCGCTACATGTTAAAGAAATTTAGGTCAGAGGTCTTGGCCTTGTTCGAGACACATGCGAGTGGGGATCAAGCGCAGAGAATTTGTCGAAGTCTTGGCTTTGATAACTCATTTCGTGTTGATGCTAGTGGTCAAAGCGGAGGTATTTGGCTACTTTGGCGAGCTGATGTAGGGGAGGTTGAGATCGTGAAAACGTCTTCTCAATTCATTCATGCTAAAATCACGAATGATACAGAGACTATTCACTTGTTTGTTGTTTACGCCGCGCCCACTGTTAGTCGGAGAAGTGGGCTCTGGGCCGAGCTACGGGAGGAGATGAGAGCGGTTTCTGAACCGGTGTTGATTGGGGGAGATTTCAACACCATTGTTCGTATTGACGAACGCTCTGGTGGGAGTGGTGGTTTATCACAAGACTCTGTATCTTTTGGGGAGTGGATAAATGATCTCTCACTGATCGATATGGGTTATCGTGGAGGCCAGTTCACGTGGAGGCGAGGGCGAGAACGGAGAACTTTTGTTGCCAAAAGACTTGATAGAGTGTTATGTTGTGCAGAGACGAGGCTAAGATGGCAAGAAGCGACGGTTACGCATCTACCCTTTTTCTCTTCGGATCATGCCCCCTTATACGTCCAGTTGTCACCGGAAGTGAGAGGTGATCCCAAGAGACGTCCATTCCGTTTTGAAGCGGCATGGCTGAAGCATGAAAGTTTTAAAGATTTGCTGGTGAATTCATGGGATAATGCTGTTTCTACTCCGAAAGCTCTGCAGTCTTTGAAAGTGAAGTTGAAACAATGGAATAGAGAGGTCTTCGGAGATGTGCAGAGGAAGAAGGAGCGCTTGATGGGAGTAATCACATCTGTTCAATCTCAGTTGGAGATTGACCAAACAGATGCATTGTTAACCAAGGAAGCAGAGTTGCTAAAAGAATTTGAAGTGGTTTTGGAACAGGAGGAGATGATTTGGTTCCAAAAATCAAGAGAAAAATTCATAGCTCTCGGAGACCGTAACACGAAGTATTTCCATACCTCCACAGTGGTACGCCGCCGGAGGAATAGAATTGAAATGCTCAAAGGAGAGGATGGAGCTTGGGTATCTGATGCTAAAGCCTTGGAGGAACTAGCTATTGCCTATTACAAAAGGCTTTATTCAATGGAGGATGTTGACCCGTTTGTAGAGACGCTGCCACAAGGAGGTTTTGTGGAGATGTCGGAACCAGATTTAGCGGCCCTAAACAAACCATTCTCGGCTTTGGAGGTGGAGGAATCAATTAGAATTATGGGGAAGTTTAAGGCACCAGGGCCTGATGGTTATCAACCGGTATTTTACCAGGATTGTTGGGAGGTGGTAGGTAGTTCGGTTTCACAATTTGTTCTCAGATTTTTTGAATCTGGAGAGCTACCGACAGACTTGAATGATGCATTGGTGGTGCTCATTGGGAAAATTGCCAAGCCAGAGAGAGTTTCACAATTAAGACCTATAAGCCTTTGTAATGTGTTGTTTAAATGCATTACTAAGGCGATGGTAATACGGTTAAAACGAGTCATATCACTTTTGATTGGGCCAGCTCAATCAAGCTTTATCCCGGGAAGGCTAAGTACGGATAACATAGTGATCGTTCAAGAGGCAGTTCACTCAATGAGGCGAAAGAAGGGGCGGAAGGGATGGATGCTTCTCAAGCTTGATCTGGAAAAGGCTTATGATAGAGTCAGATGGGACTTCCTGGAGGACACATTGATTGCAGCAGGTCTCCCAGAGAAGTGGAGAGGCTGGATACTACAGTGTGTACAAGGTCCTTCCATGAACTTATTATGGAATGGAGAGCGCACTGAAGCTTTTAAACCGGAGAGAGGACTAAGACAGGGAGATCCCTTGTCTCCATATCTGTTCGTCTTGTGCTTGGAGAGGTTGTGTCATCTAATTGACAATTCAGTTGGAGCCAAGGAATGGAAACCGGTGTGCTTATCCAGAGGTGGGCCGCAACTTTCTCATGTGTGCTTCGCGGACGATCTTATCTTATTTGCTGAAGCTTCAGTGAACCAGATTAGAGTGATTAGAGGTGTTCTTGAAAGATTTTGTGTTGCTTCTGGTCAAAAAGTCAGTCTTGAGAAATCAAAGATCTTTTTCTCCGGAAATGTGAGCCGGGATCTGAGACAGCAGATCAGTACAGAGAGTGGAATACAAATGACATGTAATCTTGGTAAATATCTGGGGATGCCAATATTGCATAAGAGAATAAACAAGAATACGTTTGGCGAGGTTCTCGCACGGGCAAGTTCACGGTTAGCTGGGTGGAAGGGGCGTATCATGAGTTTAGCAGGACGTATCACGCTGACTAAAGCAGTCCTTTCGTCACTCCCGGTTCATGCTATGAGCACCATTTTACTCCCGAAGTCTACTTTGAGTGCTCTGGATAAAATATCCAAGAATTTTATCTGGAATAGCACTGCAGAGAAGAGAAGGCAACATCTTGTGTCTTGGAAAAATATTTGTTTGCCTAAGACAGAAGGCGGACTTGGTATCAGAGCAGCTGAGCCAATGAATAAAGCTTTGATTGCGAAGATTGGATGGAGGGTGCTATTTGATGTGTCTAGCCTGTGGGCTCGTGTAGTGCGCAGTAAATACAAAGTTGGGGCAACCAATTGGTTCATTGCAAAAGGGAGTTGGTCATCGACTTGGCGAAGCGTTGGTGTGGGATTGAGAGAAGTGGTGATTCCGGGTCTTGGATGGGTGATGGGTGATGGATATTCAATCAAAATCTGGAAGGATAAATGGATGGGAAACTTTGCACTGGATGAATTACTCACAGGTGACTTTCCGATTGAGCTATAGAATTTTCGGATACGAGACCTTTGGCAGGACGGCGTGGGTTGGGATTGGTCGAGAATTGAGCCGTATCTCCCTGAACATGTTTGCCTACTCCTCAGATCGGTCATTGTTGATACAACTACGGGTACTAGGGACAGAATTGCATGGAAGCCTAATGCTGATGGAAGCTTCTCGGTGAAATCGGCGTATGACGAATTAATCCGCAACACTAGCCCGAGACCTAATCTTGAACTTTTGTATGGACAGGGTTGGAAGTGTGTCGTGCCGGAGAGAGTAAAGGTGTTTCTTTGGCTGGTGTTTAGGCAAGTTATCATGACAAATGCGGAAAGGTGTAGACGGCATTTGAGTGATTCAGCTATTTGCCAAGTGTGTAAAGGTGGGGATGAAACTATTGTACATGTTCTTCGGGATTGCCCGGCAATATCAGGGGTATGGCGGCGCCTTATACCATCCCGCAAACAGGTTACTTTCTTCAGTCAAACATTACTAGAGTGGATGCATGCGAATCTGGCCGATAGTAGTGAGCGGTTTGGTGTGCCTTGGTCCACTTTATTTGGTATGGTGGTATGGTGGGGATGGAAATGGAGATGTGGTAATGTGTTTGGTGAGAATGGTAAGTGTCGGGACCGTGTACGCTTTGTGAAAGAGGTATCTCAAGAAACTTTTCAGGCCCATCTGATCTCGAATGGTAAATCTCGGGGTGTGGTCCGGGAAACACGTTGGATCTCATGGCGCCCACCGGAGAGGGGCTGGATCCGTTTGAACACAGATGGGGCGTCAAGAGGTAACCCAGGGATGGCTGCAGCGGGTGGTGTTCTCAGGGATGCGGATGGCCAGTGGTTAGGCGGTTTTGCTTTTCATATTGGGGTGTGCTCGGCGCCTCTCGCAGAGCTCTGGGGAGTATACTACGGCTTGTGTCTAGATTGGGAAAAGAGGATACCTCAGCTGGAGCTCGTGGTGGATTCTGAATTGGTGGTTGGTTTCCTCAAGAAAGGGATAAGTGAGACCCATCCTTTATCTACCCTAGTACATATGTGCTATGGCTTTATCTCAAAGGACTGGAATGTCCGAATTTCTCATGGGTATAGAGAGGCCAACCGTCTGGCGGATGGTTTGGCTAACTATGCCTTCTCTCAACCCCTCGGGGTCGTTTTATTTGATTCTTGCCCTGATGTTGTTTCTTTGCTTTTGGAGGAAGATGTTCGAGGGACTGCGTTCCCAAGACGATTTCGTTTGTAATTTTTAAATTTCAGTAATAAATTTGGAGGAGACATTGTCTCCTCCCTCCTACCAAAAAAAAAAAAAACGAATTGAATGTTCTAGTTTCTGTCTGATATGAGTGAATGTATGAAACTAGGCCCACACATAAAAAGTAGTATCATAAGACCATCTTTTATTACCAAGTTACTTCACATTGTATCATTAGGACATTTAACAATCAGTCATTATGTTTGAACCGTCAACAAAACAACTGCTCACTTAGGTAGTAAGTTAACAAGACAAAAATGTGATTTTATCTCATCCCTTAACTCTCTTTTTTTTTTCTTTCAAAATTTCTTTTGATACAGAAATTTAACAAAAATAAAATTATCTCTATAAATATTAGCATTTAAAAAAATTCAGAAATAGATTTCTTATGGAAAAAAGCAATCCCATTACACTACAAAATCATGTCATCTTCCTCATGTTGCACAAACTGTTTGATACAGCCACGAGTTGGTTTGGTTTGGTGAGTTACTCAGAAGCCTTTTTCTTCTTTTTGGAAGCAGACTCTTCCTTATGCTTCAGCTTAGCCTCTTTACGCTCTCTCTTCAATCCCTTGGATTTATCGTGTAATTGCATTTCGTTAATCTGCACAAAGATTGAAACAATCAGTTTGGGATTGATAATAATCTCCAAGAATGGGAATATCGGTATCTGCTTTTGTGTGCTTTCTTTGTTACCTTCTGATCAGGCATATAAAGCTTCCCAAACTTCCCTTGTACTGGATCTTGAACAACGTTTTTCACCTGTAGAAACAGAGAACGATTGATTAGCCATTTGTGAGACAAAGCTTAGAAAATCTAATGGTCTTTTTGTTTATTACCTTCTTCTTAGGATTATCCTTGGATGTTCTCATTGCTTCTTTCATTAGGCTTTCGTTGGGAAGACGATTACGTCGAATAACCAAGTCCATGGATGGACCGACTTCAACAAGCTCTATTCTAGGCACGATGGTTCCTGACTTTTTAAGCTTCAATGCGCAATGAGTAAGGAAAACCTTAGTTGGAGATATAGCTGAACATACGTAAGCTCGGTCTAATCCAGTAAGATTTAGATTATCCACAACCTGCAGATAAATAATTCCACTTGTTTCAAATTCTGATATAAACCAAATGCATTCATAAACAGAAGCATAAAAGTGAATTCACGCAAAAATAGGTCATAAGGATCAAAAGGGGGAAAAACAAATTCACCTCGCCTCGAAACAGATCAGTGAGAACTTCTTTTAGATGCTTAAGCTCTTGTACATTCTCAAACCCTTCACCAGTAAAGCAAATGAAAGGCTTTGATCCTTCATGAGGTGCGAATTTCTTGTCATAAGAAAACGATAGCAAGGATTTAAAGTTCTCAATCCCAACTTCTATAAGATCATAGACACTGTGATCGTACATTCTCCCAAGTACAAGATTGTCAGGTCGTTTCTTTGTGTGAGAGCCATACTGTAAAACATTTACCAATGTTAAAACATACATCAAAGTCAGTTTGCTGATACATTTCGAAATGGATAAGTATGAACCAACAGTTTGTTCTATGATAATCAAGAATCATTAATGAGTACATGAAAGTCTAGCAATTCATAGCTAAGTTAATAAAATCTATGGAGAGATCTCAGTTATCACACCAGAACATCTATGTTACTGAAAATGTAACATTTCACCATTGTTAGCACATACATCAAA
Source organism: Erysimum pusillum (assembly GCA_900406355.1). Taxonomy (NCBI): domain Eukaryota; kingdom Viridiplantae; phylum Streptophyta; class Magnoliopsida; order Brassicales; family Brassicaceae; genus Erysimum; species Erysimum pusillum. Next base: position 7,883 of record OVBW01001020.1, on the reverse strand, counting down.
GTAAGTTTGCTAGGCCCGTGACTAAATTAGCCAATGATAGAACAAGTTTAGCTTCTCCCATAAGAAGATATACAAACAAAACAGCAGCAAGATGCCTTAAAGATAAAACCAAGATCACAGGATAGATCATCTTAATAACAATGTGATTACTTGAACGCTAGCAATTTCTAGCTAAACAAAATTGACCATCTATGTAAAGAGATGAATCAAAATCTTAGACAAATAACATATCAATATCTATGCAGAGGAGAAGAGAAGCTAATGAACAATAGATTCTGCTAATGAACCTATATCGCAAAAAAGCTAAGATCAAACTAAGTTTGCTGATACATTACGAAACGGATTAGTACGAACCAAGATCACAAGATAGATCATCTTAACAAATCAAGAATCTATGTGATTGAATCAAAATCTTAGGCAAATAACATACCAATATCTATGCAGAGATCTCAGTAAAGCTTACCACAAAAATGCTACAATCAGTCTTTTGAGAGAAGAACTCTAAAGAAGTTTCACCACCACTCTCAAAAGGTCTAATATTCTCATTCCTCCTTGAGTATTTAATAGCACCTCCCTTCTTCAATCGATACAGTTCCATCAATACAGAGTTTATTGTAGCACTCGTCTTTGTTCCATGAAGTATCAATGTCTTCTTCCCTGTTTCAACCTATAAATTTTCAAAACAACCAATCAGATTCAAAGTAAGCAACTTTCTAACGATTCTTTGTAAATTTCCTCGAGAAATTGAAAACCCATGAGTGAATTAAGCTTAAAAACATGATTACACTATCAAAATCTCAGAGAAACGAATCAACTGAAATCAAACGAAATTGAAGAGAACTCTCTCTTACCAATTTAGGAGCTCGCTTCTCGAGTACACGTTTGGCTTTGCCAGTTTTCGGAGTTCGTATTTCCATCATTACTGATAAATCGCCGGAAATTTTCACAAAGCGACGGCTACGGAAGAAAAGAGTTAAGAGAGATGACGAAGAGAAGAGGTTTTTCGATTAGGGTTTTAGTCCTCTCACAATTAGAAACAACTTTAGGAAAATTCTAATATGACCCCAAATGTCATAAGTATTTTCTAATTCATCCCTATAAGTTTTTTTAAGATAATAAAACCCCAATGATTCACAAGGTCCCTTGGGCATTCGGGTCAGGTTTGGTTCGGGTTTTCGGGTTCGGGTATTCCGAAGCTAGAGATTCAGGATCCGTTCGGGTATTTTAAAATTTGGATTGGATTTGGTTCGCTACTTTTCAGGGTTGGGGTTCTAGGTATTCGAAATATCAGAAAAAATCTAAAAAGTTGATTAAATTTGAAAATATTTTGGTGAGATTTTGTCAAATAGAACTTCAAATCTGCAGATATTTTGATAATTTTTGGTGTTTTAGTTAGTTTGGTGTGAAAATAATTGATATATTCGTATTCGGTTCGGGCCGGATTCGAATCCTGTTCTTCTGGTATAAAAATCTAGAATCCGTTCGGATACTTCTAAGATCGGATTTGGATCAGATATTTCGGATCGGATTTTCGGGTTCGTCTCTCGGCCTAGTCCATGAGGTTCATGAATTGTTTAACTTTTAACGGGCTCAGGTTAAGTAATGACGACGGCCCATACACAAAAAAATGGACATTGGCTTTTACAAACTTTTTACAGATTTTTCTCTATTATTTTACTTCACTTTACATTTTTTATGAAACATTGAAACTACTGTTGTGTTTATACATTGTAAAAGGAATAAAGAATCTGAACAAGAATAACATCCATTTCCTTATTCGTTTCTATGTTTATATTTGAGTTTGATTTAGGAGAAACAACAAAACATTTACAAGTTTTCTCCATATGTACCATCTTCAAGCTTGACATTGTGCAATTGGTTCTTGCTTTCCTGTTTTATAGAGACAAGAGGAAGATGCAGGTAAGAGATATATACATGGAACCGTCTTGTCTTCCACTACCATTCTTTTTCATCCTCAAATGGAACAAGTCTGGCACTCACTATGGCACAAAGTTAAAGAATCTCTAACTTAGATTCACCACAAAGATCACAAGCACCTAATAGTCTATAGACCCTAAAAATGTCATAATAAGTGTGCTTATGAGTCAAGAGATACCTTGCATAGACTTCTCGAGGTCTTGTAATTGTCTGATGAAACCAGCATTAGGACTTGCCACGGGTCTTTTGCTCTTAACGTGCTGTAATGCTTGCGCTAAGGTCATTCCGTATTTCTTCATGAGGTAAGCAACAACTATAGTGACACTGCAAGTCAAAAGGGCCAAAACATTCAGATAAAAGATTGCCATTAAACTAAACAACTTCTGTTCCACATTGCGGTTATCAAATCACTTGACAAATGCTTAGTTTTGAACTCGACTATTCAGAAACAAGGCGAATAAGGAACATAACCAAAACTATTCAGCAATATAGTGACACTGCAAGTAAAAGAAGCAAAACATCCATGGAAAATATTTCCAGTTATGTTCCACATTTGGTTACCAAATCACTTGACATACACTTGGTTTTGAATACTATCCTTCAAGAACGTGAAAAAAGGCTAATTATCGAAGAAACCAACGAAACTGACCTCCGCGATTTTCCAACAAAGCAATGGACAAGAACACTACCACCAAGTCTCTTGGCTTCATCAATGAAATCAACACACTCATCAAAGTATCTTTCCAAATTTGTATCTTCCTTATCCACAACTAAAGAAACATACAAAACAAGCATGTAAGCCATTCAATCCCAAACCGCACATATGCTCTCTTGAAACAGATAACAAAAGGTGAAACCTTTAATTTGTTTATACCTCGAACAACCTTGTAAACAAAGTCATCAGGATGAGCTGGTCTTAAAGAACTAGCTACAGTCAAAATATGTGTAACATTGTAATCTTTCAATACATTCTTGTTACAAGCTGCTGCAACTGATCCAAGATATAGACCCTGAAAAGTCAAATTACAACAAAAGCTTTGATCTTTTGAGAATGAATCATTGGTAGAAGAAACAAGAAAACTCTTGAATTGTTGTAAGTAACCTCTTCAATTAGAGAAGGAACATTGTCTTCTCTATAGGTACGAGCAACTTTAATAACACGAACTAGTGCTTGTATCTGATTCTTCACTTTTTCATTATACTTATCTATTCCTCGTAACGAAGAAGAAGAAGGTGATTCTCTGTCTTTAGAATTCCTGAAAGAGAAATGAAATCATCAAATTGGAAACGAATCATTGCAAGAATCAAAATCAAGAATTGGATTAGAAATTCCGATGAATGATCAATGGAGAATCAAGAATTAACATTACAAAAACGGAGTAGTGATTGGATTAAGATTCAAGAAGATGAATTCAATTATCACGGAGAAGGAAGAAGATCTTACATTTGAAAACATGAAAAAGTTTGCGAAAAGACGAATCTTTGAAATGGTTAAAGAGGAAATTTGCAAATGGATTGGTTCTCCAGTTTTTTTGGGGAAGAAGGAGAAGGAAGAAGGGATGCGTCCAAAAGGGGCCAAAAATAATATTTCCTTTCTAACAAGGAAATGTTTTAAATTATTTTATTTAATTATTCAAGTCTTATACTGTACTTGTCTAAATTTTTGGGTTGTGAGTCCAAGAATTCAAAACGATTTTTTATTCAATTATCTTGAATTAACACAATATGTGCATTCGAAATCTAATTAATTTTGATATTTTGTTTATTTTCGGGTATTTTAAATATTTTGGATTATTTTTATTTTTTACTAAATAGTTTGAATTTCGTTTTATCGTAGTTTTCAAGTGATTCGGATAACATTAAATGTTTTTGAATAACTTTTTTTTTTGCGTAATTTTTGATAATTTTGGAAATTATCAAATTACCGGTAAAACCTGATTTAAATCGAATCCGACATTAACAATTAAATTATTCGAACAAGTTTTGTAAACCTTTTTTTTGTTTTTCCAAGTTTTATAAACTTAACAATAATGATTGCGATTTATTAACAATTATGCAAATTAATGGAGGCAAATTTACAGGAGATCTCCAGTGATGCGCAATTAGAGCCGTTCTCCGGGATTCAACATGGAGAAGGAAGAAGGAGTACGGTCGTGAATCTGATAGGGTCGGAAGGAATTGCCCATGGTAGAATCGTCTATGTAATAGTTCTCATAATTTGTAATAGTTAGTAAATCCAGATGACAAAAAAAAAAAAAAAAAAAACCTGAAACGCCGAAAACAGAAAATCTAGAAAAAAATTTTACCAAAAAAAAAAAAGAAAATCTAGAAAACTCTAACTGAACTTGAATGAGTGCTCGGAACTCGGACTCTAGATAATAAAATGACTGTCTACAAATTTTGTCTCTAGTACTCAGCCACACGTGAGGTTGTCGTGGGCATGTTTGGAATTTGGACTTGTAGGCTTAATTTGGTATTAGGCCCTCTTCATTAGTAACTAGTCAGTTGTCCGCGCTACGCGCAGGAGTTTTATTATGTTGTTTATTGAATAATTGATATGTATTTTATTTCCTACTTATTTCCTCCACTATAACATATTTTTACTTTTTATCTTAGATTATGTTTGTATAGAAAATCTGTTATGTTTTAGTTTTGATAGTAGTTGAGAAATTAAGTGTGTATAAATATAGATCGATGTGTTGGTGTAAACGGAAGTGCTTTGGAGAATTATAGAAAAAATATGTTATTAGGACTCCCACCAAATATAGATCTAGATGTTGTTATTGTGGATCTTTTTAATATGTTGGTCCGAAAGCTGAGAATGATTTGTGGGTTTCGCGTGAATTGTTGTATTTTTTATTTGTTACATTTTCTCTTTATATATTCTTATAATTAATTCTTTTGTTTCATAATTTTTTTAAACTGGATTTGACGTCATTTATGTCTCGTTTGTTCGCGCTACGCTTAATAGTTTTGTTATCTATTTATTTTGGTTTGTTATGTTTTATTTGTTGCATTAATTCCTTTATATATTGTCATAATTTTTTTTATTGGATTTGACGTAATTTATGTCTTGGAAACCTTTAAAAGAAGTTAGTTAAATTCATATCGGAAACCTTTTAAAAATATTGTCCTTATTGTTACTTTTTTCATACGTATTTTTAAAGTAAAAATTTACGTTTCATCCCAATCTATCTCATTTATGTTCTGTAATTTTGTGAGACATAAATTTTATAGTTTTTATATTCTGTAATTTTTTTTTATTCTCATTAAATCCCATCATAATTTAAGTTTTCATTGTGTTAGTCCAATCAATTTTTCTTTTCATATTATTTTAATGAAATATATATTCATTATAAAACATTCAGTTTAAACTATAATCTATTATTTATATATTGGTTAGTATTATCAAAAATAGTAAGTTTATTATTTTTTTAATCAATTATTTTTTTTTAGTTTTTAATATAAAATATAGTAAAAGACCTTTCATATTCCTTTTGAAAACTTCTTTAGATATGATATGTCTAAACTTTAAAATTAAATGATAAAATGCTATATGCCGAAAAAAAAAAAAAAAAAAAAGATAAAATGGTATAATAAATTCTTAAAATTAAATAATGAAATGATGTGGATGATGATGTGGATGATGAGGTGGCTTAAGGAGAAGTGAGAAAAGTTAACTTTATATATATAGATATGTACTTGGGCTAAACTGAATAAATGCTGAAGCAATAGCTTTGTGAATATGTAAGCAAAATGTAATGGCAAAGATGTGTTGAATGATGATGTTGTCAAGAACTCGTTATTATATGAAGTAGTGATAATCTACTTGACTACTTCAATGTGTTTAGAGAAATTGTAGAGCACTGGATTTGTAGATAGGTGTATTGTAGACAAATTGTCATGGAGGAAAAAAAAACTTATTTCTGTTGATATATTTCATACTCATGTAGTATGAATGATACATGTCAGTCAGTTCGGTTGTAGCCATAGCCAAAGTTTCATAGTATTTAACTTCAATGGACAATCTAGTTTTATTGGTTCCAATTTAACTTTTCAGTTCGGTACGGTTTGGTTTATTTGGTTCCGGTTTCTGTTCCACCTCTAGAACATGAAGTTAAGTAGAGGCATGGGCATTCGGTTCGGTTCTTTTGCTTCTTCTAATCCAGTTTCCTAGGATCTATAAGGGAACCAAAAAAATTACGGTTTGGTTCGGATATTTAGAAAGAGTACCGACAAATAACCGAATTATAATCGGGTTCGGTTCGATTCCGGTAACCAAAATATGCAAAGATCCGAAAATTTTGACAAAAATGTATTATGCCAAAATTTATTGGATCAAAATATCTAAAATTGACAAAAATGTATTAGGCCAAAAATAGGTTGGATTAGGGTTGTGCTAAATTTTGTTGGTTTTAGTTGTAGACTTGTAGAGGATTGAGCAAACATCTTCGCCTCCATTCGGGTACCTATTAGATATCGATTCAGTTCATATTCTATCCGATATGCAGTAGATAGTATGGTTGAGTCCCATTCAAATATTTAGTGGTATCTGAAACCGAACCAAAACACTTTTTTTTTCCGGTTTGGTTCGATTCTTCAATTCCTGCTCTGTTTGTTGTAAGCTTGTTTGTAATTTGGGATTAGTGGGCTTCTCCGAATATGAAAAAATTTTCATCACCTCAGAATTTGGTAACTGATTAATCCAAAGACTTAAAAAAACAACAAAGATAACCAAACACCAAAAAGCTAAACACTTCTTGACTTTGAAACAGTGTTCTCTAATAGCGATTTGATCGGAATCTTAACAAATAACAACGAAATTGAGAATCCAATGAGAACCAATCTTTCTCTAATTATCACGAATTCGAGAATTGAGTAACAGAAACAAAACAAAAAGAAAAACTACAATTTTTTTATAATTACAGATCCACAACAAAAACCCAGAAAAAATTCAAAGACCTTCTTCACGCCCAAGTAACCGAAACCAACGAATTCGCAAGCCCAGATTCTTCAAAAGTCGTATTAGATCCATAATGAAGAGTCTTATAAGAACCAGGAAACGCTTGAATCAGCTTAAAAGGCTTTCTCTCAGATTGATCAATCTGAGAATAACAAAATGACCAAAGAAGCTGAACAGATTCTGATTTGAGAAATTTTCTCTGTATTTTTCTTCCATCTGGTAATCGAACGCAGATTCTGCACAAAACGCTGCTTTGATGATCGCGATTTGGTTCTTCAGGTAATTGTGGGAATCCGAAAATCGCGTTTGTAGACGAAGAAGTAGACTCGGTTTTTTGTGGTGATGATTCTTCATCGGAGAAATACTTTGGGCGTTTGATTTTTCGCAGAGACTCGATTTCGAGAGAGGCCATGTCCTTGAACGGAGATAATTTCTCCATCATCAATTGACATTCAAGCATCGTTATAATCGAAATCGATTTGGTGATTTTGCGGAGGAATTTAGGAAAATTAAAAACCCTAATTGTTTTTCATAGTTGAGTGGATTTTGCAATATGATGAGCTTCACGTTTATATAGAGACGTCAGATAGTTTTTTTTTTCTTTTTT
>OVBW01001019.1:0-16926 GCA_900406355.1 Erysimum pusillum | reverse complement strand
TGTGGGCGGCAATCGCAACGGTGCAGCAGGGGGTGCAGCAGCATGTGTACTGTAGTTGGCGCAGATTACAGCACCACCGCAGGGTTACACTTCGTTTGTGACAGGCGATACCAGCACCAGAGCAGTGATCACTGATACAAATTGTAGAACTCAGACTTGGTGAATTTCTGTTGTTTTAGTTAAATTTTTGTTGCTTTATGAATGCTAGGGTTCTTAGCACATAAGGTTTGTGTAGGGACCTTATTGCTGGGCGGTGTAGAAGCCCATGTCTTGTTTGACTTTGGAGCATCTCATTGCTGTATTACCCCGGAGTGTGTCTCGCGTGGCAACATCCGTGGGGACCCTAGTGAGTAGGTTAGACCCGTTAAGGTCGCCGGAGGAGGGTTCCTAGAGGTTTTTACGAGAGCTAAGGGTATGGATATTCAGATTGGAGGGGAGTCGATGCAAGCAGATCTGATTATCAGCCATGTAGAGCTCTATGATGTTATTTTAGGAATGGATTGGTTGGACCATTACAGAGTACATCTGGATTATCATCGAGGGAGAGTTTCGTTCGAGCGGCAGAGAGGAGGTTGGTTTATCAGGGAGTGAGACCTACCTCAGCGAGTCTCATCATCTTAGCAGTACAGTCAGGGAAGATGATCGAGAAGGGCTGTGAAGCTTACTTGGTGACAATATCTACGCCGGAGTCTGTGGGGCAGGCGGCAGTGAGTGACATTCGGGTTATCCAGGAGTTTGAGGATGTGTTCCAGTCATTGTAGGGATTACCACCTTTTCAGTCTGATCTTTTCACGATTGAGTTGGAATCAGGGATAGCGCCATTGTCTAAGGCACCCTACAGGATGGCTCCAGCAGAGATGGCAGAGCTGAAAAAGCAACTGGAGGATTTGTTGGATAAGGGATTCATTCATCCTAGTACTTCACCTTGGGGAGCGCCGGTGTTGTTCATGAAGAACAAGGAGGGGAGTTTCCGCTTATATATTGATTAAGAGTTTCATCTCATTGCTGCATTACCCCGGAGTGTGCCTCGCATGGCAACATCCGTGGGGACCCTGGTGAGTAGGTTAGACCCGTTAAGGTCGCCGGAGGAGGGTTCCTAGAGGTTTTTGTTAGAGCTAAGGGTGTGGATATTCATATTGTAGGGGAGTCAATGCCAGCTGATCTGATTATGAGCCATGCGGAACTGCATGATGTTATTTTAGGAATGGATTGGTTGGACCATTACAGAGTACATCTGGATTATCATCGAGGGAGCGTTTCGTTCAAGCGGCCAGAGGGGAGGTTGGTTTATCAGGGGTGAGACCTAACTCAGCGAGTCTCATCATCTCAGCAGTGCAGGGNCATTACCCCGGAGTGTGCCTCGCATGGCAACATCCGTGGGGACCCTGGTGAGTAGGTTAGACCCGTTAAGGTCGCCGGAGGAGGGTTCCTAGAGGTTTTTGTTAGAGCTAAGGGTGTGGATATTCATATTGTAGGGGAGTCAATGCCAGCTGATCTGATTATGAGCCATGCGGAACTGCATGATGTTATTTTAGGAATGGATTGGTTGGACCATTACAGAGTACATCTGGATTATCATCGAGGGAGCATTTCGTTCAAGCGGCCAGAGGGGAGGTTGGTTTATCAGGGTGTGAGACCTAACTCAGCGAGTCTCATCATCTCAGCAGTGCAGGCAGGGAAGATGATTGAGAAGGGCTATGAAGCTTACCTGGTGACAATATCTATGCCAGAGTCTGTGGGGCAAGCGGCAGTGAGTGACATTCGGGTTGTCCAGGAGTTCGAGGATGTGTTCCAGTCATTGCAAGGATTATCACCTTCTCGGTCTGATCTTTTCACGATTGAGTTGGAACCAGGGACATCACCGTTGTTTAAGGCACCCTACAGGATGGCTCCAGCAGAGATGGCAGAGCTGAAAAAGCAGCTGGAAGATTTGTTGGATAAGGGATTCATTCATCCTAGTACTTCACCTTGGGGAGCGCCGGTGTTGTTCATGAAGAAGAAAGAGGGGAGTTTCCGCTTAAACCAGGTCACAGTAAAGAACAAGTACCCTTTGCCGAGGATCGATGAGTTGTTAGATCAGCTGAGGGGCATTACTTGGTTCTTTAAGATTGATTTGGCATTGTGTTATCATCAGATCCCGATAGCGGAGTCAGATGGGCATTTTGAGTTTATGGTTATGCCTTTCGGTCTGACTAATGCACCAACGGTATTCATGAGGCTGATGGACGGCGTGTTCCAAGAGTTTTTGGATGAGTTCGTGATCATCTTTATTGATGATATCCTGGTGTATTCTAAGAGTCATGAGGAGCATAAAGTACATCTGAGGAGAGTAATGGAGAAGCTGCGGGAGCAGAAGCTGTTCGTTAAGTTGAGTAAGTGTAGTTTCTGGCAGTGAGAGATGGGTTTTATGGGTCACATTGTTTCTGTAGAGGGAGTTTACGTGGATCCAGAGAAGATTTAGGCTATCAGAGATTGGGAGTTTTCTTGGATTGGCAGACTACTACAGAAGGTTCGTCAAGGGGTTTGCGAGTATGGCACAACCGATGACTAAGCTTACAGGGAAGGATATTCCGTTTGTGTGGTCACCGGAGTGCGAGCAGGGTTTCGCGGGCCTGAAGGAGTTATTTACGAGTACACCAGTGTTGGCACGGCTGGAGCATGGAGAACCTTACACGGTGTACATGGATGCCTCGAGAGTTGGTTTGGGTTGTGTTCTGATGCAGCGTGGGAAGGTTATTGCCTATGCTTCACGGCAGTTGTGAAAGCACAAGGGCAACTATCCTACTCATGATTTCGAGATGGCTGCGGTGGTCTTCGCCTTGAAGATCTGGAGGTCTTATCTTTATGGCAGACAGGTGCAGGTGCTCACGGAGCATAAGAGTCTGAAGTATATCTTCACTCAGCCGGAGCTGAACCAGAGGCAGAGGCGGTGGATGGAGATGGTGGCTGATTATGATCTTGAGATAGCTTACCATCCTGGTAAAGCTAATGTGGTTGCAGATGCACTAAGCCGTAAGTGAGTGGATGCTACTCCAGGGCAGAGTGTAGAGGCCTTGGTGAGCGAGATTGGTGATTTGAGATTGTATGTTGTTTCGCGAGAGCCGTTGGGGTTAGAGGCTGTGGATCATGCAGATCTTCTGAGTAGAGTTTGGTTGGCTCAAGAGAAGGATGAGGGTTTGATTGTGGCTTCTAAGGCAGAGGGCTCTGAGTATCAGTTCACATCTAATGGGACTATCCTTGTGCATGGACGGGTTTGCATGCCTAAGGATGAAGAGTTGCAACGAGAGATATTGAGTGAGGCTCATGCGAGCATGCTTTCCATTCATCCGGGAGCGACCAAGATGTACTGAGACCTCAAGCGATACTATCATTGAGTCGAGATGAAGAGATATGTAGCTGACTGGGTCGCAAGGTGCGACGTTTGCCAGTTGGTGAAGGCTGAGCATCAGGTTCCTGGTGGTCTGTTGTAGAGTTTGCCCATTCCGGAGTGGAAGTAGGATATGTTCACTATGGACTTTATGGTTGGTTTGCCTGTGTCGCGGACCAAGGAAAACCGATGGAGTAGCGATTTTGGCTAAGAAGTATGTGAGCGAGATCGTGAGGTTGCATGGAGTACATGTGAGTATTGTGTCGGACAGGGACCCCATGTTTACTTCAGCTTTTTGGGATGCCTTTCAGGTAGAGATGGGCACTAAGGTGCATTTGAGTACGGTGTATCATCCTCACACATATGGGCAATCTGAGAGGACTAGCCAGACACTAGAGGATATGTTGCGGATGTGTGTCTTGGATTGGGGTGGTCATTTGGCGGATCACTTGAGTTTGGTAGAGTTTGCTTATAATAATAGCTACCAGGCGAGTATTGGGATGGCTCCTTATGAGGCATTGTATGCGAGGCCATGCAGGACACCATTATGTTGGACCCAAGTGGGGGAGAGGAGCATATATGGTGCAAATTATGTTCAGCTGACCACATAAAGGATTCGGGTTCTTAAGCTGAACATGAAGGAAGCTCAGGATCGTTAGCGGAGCTTTGTTGACAAGAGGAGGAAGGAGCTTGAGTTCGAGGTTGGGGACAGAGTGTATCTCAAGATGGCCATGTTGCGATGTCCCAACAGGTCTATCTCAGAGAATAAGTTGAGTCTGAGGTACATGGGTCCGTTTGAGATTGTTGAGAGGGTGGGACCAGTGACATACATGCTGGAATTACTAGAGGTTATGCGCGCGTTCCACAAGGTGTTTCATGTGTCGATGCTGAGGAAGTGTCTTCACAAGGATGATCAGGTGTTGGCTAATATTCCTGAGGATCTTCAGCCCACCATGACTTTGGAGGCGAGACCAGTGAGGATTCTCGAGAAGAGGATCAAGGAACTTCGGCGGAAGAAGATTCCTATGATCAGAGTCCTGTGGGACTGCGATGGCGTGTCAGAGGAGACTTGGAAGCCAGAGGCGAGGATGAAGGCAAAGTTTGGGAAGTGGTTCGAGAAGCAGGCGGCTGCTTGAGTTGCCTATCTTTGGAGTTTTTGAGTTTTGAGATGTTGTTTCTTATATTCTTTCATTATGTATTTTCGTTTTTGAGTTGTAACGATTATGATATTTTAAGGATTAATAAGATGAGTATTTTTCTTGGATTTGACTTGAGTTGTCTTATTTAAGAATGTGTCGTGCGGTTTCTAAAAAAGGAAAGTTTCTTGAAAAGGAATTTTCTATTTGGGGAAGATCGAGGAAGTACTCGGAAGCATTTTAGTATTGTTGCTCGAGGGACATGGGGGTCCCAATAACTCGTTGGGAACGGGGTATGCTCCTGAGGTACCGGTAACTCGAAGGACTCAGTGTCTTTAGAGTGCGAGAGGTACGGTGGCTTCGGGTGACGATCCGAGAGCACGCTTTAGGGTGATGACCCTATGGCAAGTTTTGTAGTATTATTTATCCAAGTATCATAACTTGATGACTTTGTGGCTGATAGTGAGCGGACACAACTCCGGATTTTGACCTATGAGCGGGGAGGATAATACATTTGATACCCGAGATACAATAGGCCGAGGCTTGAGTGTAACAGTTTATGCTTTAAGACTACGGTCTGAGAGTAGTATTAGAGTTGTGAGCAGCAATGACTAGTAACCACTAGGGTGTGTCCATCGACAGGAGCAGTTTTGACAATTTGGGTTTTTAGGCTTTTGATTGCGCGATTCGTTGGGTTTTAGGGAAGGAAGCCCTAGAGGGCTCGCATTTAATGATCAGAAACTCGACCAAGGGTTTGGTCAGCCTCTTTGTCGTTTCCTAAGAAAAGAAATCAGAGAGAAAAGTTATGTGAGTTCCTGTGAGCCTTTCTGAGAGTTTTCTAAGCCGTTTCCTGAAAGATTTCCTGGTGGTGAAGGAGATCTAAGTCTGAGGTGTATTGAGGAGGTTGCAGGGGTCGTTCTCTTCCTTGCTTTCATTCAGAATCGTCCAATTTCAGAGGTGAGTGCATGACTGAGGGTTTATCTAAGCGTTAGATCCTTCGTTGCTTTGTTTATGTGTTAAATCATCGATTGATTGACTGTTTATGTGTTTGTTTGGTCGTGATTGCCTTTTTGGGTCATTATGTGACATGTGTGTGAGTTGCTTGTGCGAATTAGGGCACTGGAAAAGGAGATTCGCGATGTGGAGGTCGTTGGAAATGTGCCTGCGCGATCAGTGTCGAACGCCACCAAAGGAGGGTGTCGCTCGACACAGGTCGGGCCAGGTGTCGATCGACACGAGGGGGCTTTGTCGATCGATACCCGTCGCGAGGATCGACACAGAGGTGGTGTGTCCATCGACACACGTTCGTCATATTGTCTGGTTTGCTTGTTTGTTTGTGTACTGTCTCTATTGCTTGTGTGTATAGCCTGTTGCTTGGGAGGATTGCCTCACCTCACTAAGTATTTATGATAATACTTACGCATCTCATTTGTGTTGTTGATGCAGGTAAAGACAAAGTGTGATCGTGGAATCGTGGCGAGGAAGAGGGGATGATCTAGGCACTCATGTGTTGTGATCTTGGTTGCTTTTGTCATTGATAGGTTATTAGTTCTGGACAGTTGATAGAGCTTTTACCTAGGTTGCTGGTTTTATGAATCTTGAGTTATGGATTATTTATTGATGAACTATTGGTTATTTAATATGTTGTTTCGTTTCCATTATTGCTCGTTATTGATGATTGCTGCTAGGTTGTATAGTGAGTATGGGATCACTAGATAACATTTTTTTTAAAAAAATGGGATGGGGTGTTTCAATGACAAACTTATCAAAAATATGTCATGTAATCTTATTTTCTTATTTTGTATTATATTTGCTTATTCATGTAGTTTCATTGTTTTATTGTGTAATATTTGTTTTAAATGATATAAAATATTTTTTAAATATTAATATTTTTAAAGTATATATTTTTCTAAGTATTAACTAATTTATATGTGAAATTATATTTATAATTATTATGAGTAATTAGTAACATATATGTTTATAAGATATATAATTGTAAGGAGNAAAAAAAAAAAAAAAAAAAAAAAAAAGAAAAAAAAAATGTTACCTCAAATTTGAGTTTTTGATGATGCTTTTGGAATGCATAAAATCTCATATTTGAGAATTTGAGATTGCTTTTGGAGATGATCTAAAGCTCTTTATGTTTAGTATTAGATACTTGAAAAGAACAAGTAAATAAAACACTAAGCAAGTCAAAGAAAGAAAAACAGTTATTAAAGTCAAAATTGGAAAGTGTTGGATCAAGAGGCAATAAACATGATCAAACCAGAACATAACTAGGTTTAGTTAAGCACAACTATAAATCTTATACTAAACAATGACTAATTCACTTTCATGACACTAATCACCATGTTAATTACCTTGTGCTAAACTCTCATTTGCAAATTAAGAAAACAATAAATATTAACAAACCGGCTCTAATAATCTTAGTAATCACCCTAGCATCCATCCTTATTGGCTAAGGAAGAAAAGGCTCCTTACGATTTGAATCAAGCACTTTTTTGGCATTAAAAAAGCTAAACTTGTAGTCTTATTAATAAATCCACCTCCCTGTTTGCTCGTCTTATGAAGGCTCGGTACTATCCGGATAGTTCCATTCTTGATGCAAAAGTAAGGAAATCTTAGTCATATGGTTGGGCGTCCCTATTATCAGGAATCAAACTTTTGAAGCAGGGCACACGCTTTACTATAGGCGAGGGTACACAAATCCGACTAGATTATGATAATGTGATTTCGTCACATCCTCCTAGACCTATTCGATCAATGGGTGCACCGTCGGGTTTACCATTAACTTCCATCATATCGTCCTATGGTCAACATCGATATCGGGATAATTCTTTGATCCAAGAATCAATTGATCCAGCAGATCATCAGTTCTTTACCACTACATATCTTTCAAGAGTAATTCACCCTGACCGGCTTGTTTGGCATTATAATAAATCGGGCAAGTATACAGTTAAGTCGGGATATTAGCTTCTCTCTCATAATCCAGACCAAGATTATGATCCCTCTCCAATCCCTTATGGTTCGATTGACTTGAAAAATCAAATTTGGAAATTGTCTCTTCTACCAAAGATAAAACATTTTCTTTGGCGAGCTCTATCTCGGGCTCTGGCTACAGCCACGGGTCTCAGTCGACATGGTATTCCGGTGAATACCACATGTTCACAATGTTAGAGAGCTGACGAATCTATCAACCATGTCCTGTTCACTTGTCCTTTTGCGACAACTATTTGGCGGTTGTCTAATGTGCTTCCATCTACTTCACGTCTTTGTCATCCAACAAGCGAGTTTAAAGAAAATATTGATGCTCTCTTACATCTATCAAGGTCAAATGGCTCCTCTCGAGTACAACAACTTTTACCATTTTGGTTGCTTTGGCGAATTTGGAAAACACGACATTTATTCGTGTTCAACAAGTTCCGTGAAAGTCCAACAAAGATCATTTGGAAAGCTAAGGAAGAAGTACAGGAGTGGTTGGCTATATGTTCACCTTCTCAGTCGCCTTTACCTCCCAGGTCGCTGATTTCCATTTGGACTCGTCCCATTTCTCCTTTTGTCAAATGTAATTTTGATGCGGGTTTTGTTACCTCTACTAATCAGGGAACGGGTGGCTGGCTCATCCGGGATCATCACGGCATTGTAAAACATTGGGGTGCTTCCACTTTACTTCCTTCGACTTCCCCTTAGAGGCTGAAGCGAAAGCCCTGCTTGTAGCTCTTCAACAAGTTTGGATCCGAGGTTAAACTAGTGTCCTCTTCGAAGGTGATTGTGAAGTTCTTGTCAACACAGTGAATGGGTTTACTGAGGTCTCGACAATTACAAATTTGGTTCATGATATTCGGCTCTGGGCTGCAAAGTTTTCATCAATCTCTTTCCTATTTGCTAAGCGTTTATGCAACACTGCTGCTCATTCTTTAGCTAAATTTGACTGTACCGACTCTATTTGCTATTCTTCTTCCTTTTCTCCACCTCATTGGTTGGAACAATAATTGTATTTGGATATTGTCAATATAAGAAGATATAAATGTAAATTATATGTTTGTAATAACTTTAACCTAGTCACTCTTGAATTCCTATATATACTTGTAACTATCATTGTAATGAAATTATCTGAGCCTCCACATGGTATCAGAACCTCAATAACCTAAATATTTCTTTTCTTTTTTACAAACCAAACACACGACCAAACAAAACCTCATTACAGCCGCCATGTCTACAACAAGCTCTCCGAGAACAACTTCTGCTTCCAGTAGTGATGCCATCGCCATTGGCTCTAACACTCTCTTCAACATCAATACCGCCAATATCACGAAACTCAACTCCACAAACTACCTAATGTGGAGCCTCAATATGCACGCCTTGATTGATGGCTATGAACTAGCTGGATTTCTCGATGGATCCACTGCTGCTCCACCTCCAACTCTCACAACGGACAACGTGGTGACAACTAATCCTGATTTCACTTACTGGAAGAGACAGGACAAACTTCTCTATAGTTCCTTGTTGGGTGCAATCTCACCTCCTGTTCAACCGCTTGTATCCTGCGCCGTCACTGCTGCTCAAATCTGGGAATCCCTTGCCTCTACCTTCGCGAAACCAAGTCGCGGACATGTCAAACAGCTCCGCATTCAACTACAGCAATGGACTAAAGGTACCAAAACAATAGACGAATATGTTCAAGGGATCACTACACGTATGGATCAACTAGCAATTCTTGGTAAGCCTCTTGATCATGAAGATCAGATCGAAACTATTCTCGCTAGCCTCCCAGAAGAGTACAAACCTATAGTTGATCAAATCGAAGGAAGAGATGTCCCGCCTACAATACCCGATGTTCATGAGCGCTTACGTAATCAAGAAGCAAATCTTCTCGCTGCTGCTGCCTTGGTGACTACATCTCCGGTCCCAGTCACTGCCAACAATGTTCAACAACGCCAACAACACTACAACAATCCCAACACTGGCCGCTACCACAACAACAATGCCAAACGCTACAACAATTCCTCTTCGTGGTCATCAACACAACAACAACAAACAAGACCCCCACCTGCATCTGGTGGCTCTCGCCCATACCTAGGGAAATGTCAATTGTGTCACACACAAAGACACAGTGCCAAAAGATGCCCTCTCTTCCAGTCTCAGCAACTCTCCACAACACCGGCGCCTACAAATCCATTTCGTCCATGGCAACCGCGAACAAACCTTGCAGTTGGCTCTCCTTACACTGTCAACAATTGGCTACTTGACTCAGGAGCTACGCATCATATTACATCTGACCTCAATAACCTCTCGCTCTATCAACCCTATAATGGTGGAGATGATGTTATCACTGCTGATGGTGCATCCCATGCCATAACTGACACGAGTTCTATGCTCTTTCCCTCTAAATCTCGTCATTTAACCTTTGACAAAGTCTTATGTGTACCTGATATACAAAAAAATTTAATCTCGGTATACCGGTTGTGAAATGCTAATCAAGTATCCGTCGAATTCTTTCCTGCTTCATTTCAGGTGAAGGATCTCAGTACGGGGGTTCCATTACTCCAAGGCAAGACTAAGAATGAGTTGTACGAATGGCCAGTGACAAAGACTCAAGCTGCATCGTTTCTCTCCTCTTCAGGACCAAAAACAAATCTCAAGTCCTGGAATTCAAGATTGGGTCATCCCTCTACTTCTATTTTAAACACCATTGTTTCAAACTTTTCTCTTCCTGTTATTTCTTCTCAAAAACAGTTATCTTGCTCCGATTGTCTTATTAATAAAAGCCATAAACTCTTTTTCTCGCAAACTTCACTCACCACAACACGCCCACTTGAGATTTTGTTTACTGATGTTTGGATGTCACCCATTCTATCTATCGATTCCTACAAGTATTATCTTGTCATAGTTGACCATTTCACCAGATATACTTGGTTGTACCCACTAAAGAAGAAATTAGATGTCTAAGAGGTATTCATAGCTTTCAAAGCGTTGGTTGAAAATCTCTTCCAAACCCGTGTTGGCACCTTATTCTCTGATAACGGTGGCGAGTTCATTGCACTACGAGACTTCCTACGGCTCCATGGCATCTCACATCTCACGTCGCCTCCTCATACACCGGAGCACAATGGTGTATCCGAAAGAAAGCATCGCCATATTGTTGAAACACTTTAACTCTCATGACGACAACTTCTATGCCGAAAACGTATTGGCCCTACGCTTTCTCCACCGCCGTGTATCTTATTAATAGGATGCCAACTCCTACCGTAGCGATGCAGTCAACGTATTGGAACTATGAAAAGTTGAGAATCTTTGGGTGCCTCTGTTTTCCATGGCTTCGGCCATATACTCGCAACAAGCTTGAACCCAATAGTCACACCAATTCAAATGTTCTCTACAACTCAAGCGGCAACAATGGAACCCCCGAACTCGGACCTTCACCAACGCCTTACACCGCCGTCGAACCCACAGGTATTGTCTTCTCCGTCTAACTCTGCCTCTTCTTCTTCGTCTCTGGAATCTGAGCCCACTGCTCCAACAAACAATGGGCCGCAACCCACGGCCCAGGAAAGCCCATCTTCCCAAGAGCCCACTGCTCCACCAAGAACTGAGTTGCAGCCCACAACTCAGGTCCAACCACAAATAAACAACCCAAGTCCACACCAAGCTCGTCCAAGTAACCCAAACACTGACTCGTTACAACAAAATCTGATCCCACCACCACCACCAAACACAACCACACTACCACCACCAAACACCACCGCACCACCACCACCACAACCAGTCGTTGCACAACCACAAAACCAAAATATCCACAAAATGCAAACAAGGTCCAAAAGTCAGATTACCAAGCCGAAACAAAAGTTTTCTCTCTCTGTTGCAAGGTCAAATTCTTTCAAAAGAACCATCGACTATCTCCCAAGCTATGAAAGATGAGAATTGGCGTCGTGCGTGCTCACTAGAATTTGATGCTTAAACACGTAACCACACTTGGGATTTAGTTATGTCAATACCACACCAAAATCTCGTTGGTTGCCGTTGGGTGTTTACCACAAAGTTCTTGGCAAATGGGTTGTTAGATCACTATAAAGCTCGTCTCGTCGCAAAAGGGTTTCATCAACAATATGGTGTTGATTATGCTGAGACATTTAGCCCGATGATAAAGTCCACAACGATTCATGTGGTGCTAGAAGTTGCTGTCACCAAGTCTTGGCCGATAAAACAATTAGATGTCAACAATGCTTTCCTTCAAGGTGAGCTCACGGAGGAAGTTTACATGTCGCAACCCCTGGCTTTGTCGATAAGGATAGACTGTCTTATGTTTGCCGTCTCAGGAAACCAATCTATGGTTTGAAACAAGCTCCGCGTGCGTGGTATATGGCACTTAAACGACATCTCTTGGAATCCGGCTTCACAAACTCATTGGCAGACACTTCACTGTTTGTTAATGTTTCTGGTTCTAGTATCACATATATTCTTGTCTATGTTGATGACATTATTGTCACAGGCAATAATCCAACGGTTGTTGACAAGGTTCTCCACTCGTTTGCAAGACGGTTCTCTATCAAAGATCCCACCGATTTGAATTACTTTCTTGGTATAGAAGTCTCACGGTCAAAAGCGGGACTACACCTTAGCCAAAGAAAGTATATTTCAGATCTTCTCGCCAAGAATAACATGTCTGATACAAAGCCGGTGTCCACACCGTTACCAGCCTCACCGAAACTCACAATCACAAGCGGAACTCCCCTTGACGACGCATCACAGTATCGCTCAGTTGTTGGTAGCCTTCAATATCTCGCTTTTACGCGCCCCGATATCTCGTATGCTGTCAATAAACTATCATAATTCATGCACAAGCCGACAATAGACCATTGGCAAGCTGCCAAAAGAGTATTGCGTTACTTGGCAGGAACACT
Source organism: Erysimum pusillum (assembly GCA_900406355.1). Taxonomy (NCBI): domain Eukaryota; kingdom Viridiplantae; phylum Streptophyta; class Magnoliopsida; order Brassicales; family Brassicaceae; genus Erysimum; species Erysimum pusillum. The sequence goes on along the minus strand of OVBW01001019.1, from coordinate 4,522 downwards.
CACACACGGCATCTTCATCCATGCGTCCTCACCTCTCACGCTACATGGTTTTTCGGATGCGGATTGGGCTGGTGATACCGACGACTATGTTTCAACTAATGGCTACATTATATATCTTGGGCGTAATCCTGTTTCGTGGTCGTCGAAGAAACAGCATGGTGTAGCTCGCTCATCGACTAAAGCGGAATATCGAGCCGTAGCAAACACGGCGTCTGAGGTACGATGGCTATGTTCTTTACTCTCTGAGTTGCGCATTCAACTTCCAACGGCTCCGGTTCTTTATTGTGATAATATTGGAGCAACGTATTTATGTGCTAATCCAGTCTTTCACTCAAGAATGAAGCACATCGCATTGGACTATCACTTCATTTGAAACCAAATACAAGCTGGAATGCTTCGTGTCTCACATGTCTCGACGCACGATCAATTGGCGGATACACTGACCAAACCACTCGCAAGAACACGTTTTCAACAAGCATGTTCCAAGATTGGAGTTACAAGAGTACCTCCATTTTGAGGGTGCATATAAGAGGATATAAATGTAAATTATATGTTTGTAATAACTTTAACCTAGTCACTCTTGAATTCCTATATATACTTGTAACTATCATTGTAATGAAATTATCTTAGCCTCCACAGTCAATTCAATATAAATCTATTTCGTCGAAAAAAAAAAAAACTAAACTTGTAGATTAAGGTGATCGAGCTTAATCTAGCATTAATAGGGTATTAATAGGCATTAATAGGTTAAACCCTAATAATTAAGGATCTAACACGATCTATATCTAATTATCATTATTTAAGTAAAATTTATATTTGATCCTAGTCTAATCCGTTAATTAGTCCCAAGTTGGAGTAGTCTCTGTGACTAGAAGAATTAGTATAAGTAATACCCCAAATGATGAAGCCAGCCTTTTGTGGAGAGTTTGTTAAAAGTGGATTTACAGAAATGCAAACATAGATAGGTTTTATTGAATTATAGACATTACATACGTAGCTAGGCACATAATATAAATAGTACAGTATTTAAATATATCAAGTACTATTGTACAACATTATTACATATAGTAAACCTCTAAAACTTCACCCATCTAGACACATAAATATATGCCACACCACACCCTCCATGGCTGCTTCTCAATGGATGTTTTTAAAAGACGTGCGTCCAATGAAGAGTTCTCGCTCAACATTTGTCTACCTTCCCAACTTGAATTGAGTTCATAGTTCTCACTAACTTCTCTCATACAGTTAAGTATTGTTTTGTGGCTTGGAGCTTGAGGAATTTGGAGGTGAAGCCCACATGGCTCTATTTGGCCTGACCCAACCACCAGAAACGATCATAGTTGGCGGTTCATTGTTGTCCTTTTGATAAGATACCTTGTTCTCTGAATCATAGTTCTTCCATTTCGGGATCTTCATAGTTGTGTACTTTGGCTTCGATTCACCTCCATGATCCCTTGAGCTGGCCTGCCTTTGCTGTCTATGACCAACAATCATATTGACCGACTTCTCTACTCGAGCAACTACGCGGTCAGCTCTAAGATTGTGATGAGAAGAACCAGTATGATGATCCACCATTTTGCTAGGGAGAGAATTAAAAAGCTGTCTTGTGAGTTTCAAAGTTGAAAATAAATGTACACACACCTCTCCCTTTTTTATAGTGCTTACACTTCAAGCGTGGTAGAAAGCAAGATTCCACACTCAAGAATCATATTCCTCTACTTTTAATGTCATACGTACAACAAAGAAAATAGAAGATAATCGAATCGTACTTTCAAAACTTGAAGTACCATTTACTCAAGCTCGAATCTTCTTGCATGCCATCTGTTTGAATGATATTTAAAACTACAAGAATCAACCATCCTAATAAGAAGACTGCAAAAACCTATTCATTTGTCTCCAAATTTTGAGACAAATTGAATCAATAATACTCTTTGCTTAATCTGATTGGAAAAAAAAAAAAAAAAAACCAGATAAGAATTTTTTTTCTGGTTTGATTTGGAATATCAACATCAATATACTCAATTAATTTTTATCAATATGCACTATGGTAATAATATGATAAATAAGAGTATGAAAAATATCTCATATATATTGATTATAAGCAAGATTCATTCTTCCTCCATAGAAAGAGGTCTTCGTTGGAGTCACAAAAACACCCCCAACATGTCCTCCCGAAATTTTGTCCCGATTAATATTTGTTTATATTTTATGGTGATAATATTTGTTAGGTGTGTGTATGCGTTTTTCTTTATTTTTCCAAAACGTATATAGAGGCTTTTATAATCGTAAAAGCAATTTCAAATATATTGTTTATGTCGACGCAAATTGCATTGGAAAATAGACATCATTCACATCAATGCAGTCATATAATTCTTGTTTTGTTTTTTTAAATACCAAAATTATTTTTACAGAAGTGAAAAAGAAGAAGCATGTAAAGATATATATGTGGTACGTGGGATCAGTGTGGACATGCATGTAAAGAGATGTGGTACGTGGGATCAGTGTGGACATGCATGTGATCTAGTTGTTGAAACTGAGACGTTAAGACTAAATTAAGCAAGGAATATGAATAAATCCAAAACTATGCGTGTTGAATCTATGCTTGCTTTGCTTCTTCCTTCTTTACCGTTAAAAACCTTGCGGAACCCATTTGTACACGTCTTTCGTGTGACCTAACCCACTAAAGACACATTACACCAATCCTAAATTTTGTTTTTATTTGTCATTATAGTTATTGATGGAAAGAACTAATCTTATATGAGAAACACAAAAAGATACTTATCATACAGAGAAAGAAGGAATCTTAGGTTAACAATAGTGACAAGTAAAAATGTTTTTTTTTGCTGCTTGCAGCTAATCTTGATAACGACTCTAAGAAGAATAACACAAAAAGCAAAATAGTTAAATTATTTGTGTGAAGTTAGACATCTGGAACTAATTAAATATAAAATATATTTCTTTTTTTTTCTTTTTATAACCATTTAACAATAAATAAATAAAANAAAAAAAAAAAAAAAAAAAAAAAAAAAAAAAAAAAAAGAGAGTATTCATGTAGTTGTGAATCACAATCACTTGAGAACAGAATCCGTGGAGTATATATATATACATAAACAAATGAAGAATGGTATAAAGTGGAAATTAAAATGATACCTAGAGAAATTATATAAAATTAATATATAAAACTACCAATTTTTATAATGAATTATAATTAGGGCAATTATAGGGCAATTCTCTAATTTTTTTAGAGGGATTGAGACAGATAATTTTTTTTTTAAAAAGAATATATAAAAAATGAACTTATATATCGATAAGTGAGTAGTTTAGTTTAAAATTTAAATATAGATAATTAAATATAGAAAGTAACAATTGTTATTATATAAAGCAGGACGCTCTCACAATAAAAATTCTACGAGATCACGATACATGATCAATTGATCGATTAGATGCTGCTGACATTTGTCAAATATTTAGTTTTTCACATGTTTGAGCCATATTCAATGTTTTTAAACATGGCTCGTACATAGAACCAGACTACCTTCCGAATCACCATGTTACTACCGTGGGTCAATAGATCAATGAATTTTTATATATCATTATATAAATATATATTATAACTATAAAAATAAAAAGTTTCAGTCAAGGTTTGAATATATAATGATAAAAATTGTTAAACATACTAAATCCAAACTAATTAAAAAAACTAAGATTATAGGTAATTTTTACAATGATGAAAATAAACTAATAATGCATCACAATGATACCTCAGATCAACCAATCTTGGTTATGTATGCTATTCATTACCATTCTTCCATTCCACTCCGTCTTTTCAAACAGTATAGTGAAATATTCATCAAAATCTAAAAAATTACAAATATATAACTTACTCCATTATACTATATATTAAAAGAAAAATGAGGAAAATTAATCCACATTTTTAAACATGATCTGTTCGCGGGTTAATGTGGATTTTTACTGAATTTTTCCTGATTTAATTAGATTTATATTAAGCGGATTTTAGCATTGGATTCAAACTGGAATAGTGATCAGATTACCGGATTTACAGGTCGAACCGCAGATCTAGATCAAGTCTAAAAACATTGGTCATATTGTTAAAACCCTAAGATGTTCAAAATATAGGAGAGAGCATTTGGGTATTTAGTTAAGATTGGTTTAGTTCTTTCAGATTTTAGGTAGTTAGCGTAGAAGGTCTAGAATCTATATAGGAGCTGAATAAAATTTAATTTAGATCCGTTAGGGTATTTTCGGTTCAGGTGAGTTTAGACAATGTAGTTAAAGCCAACATAGAACTAAAATTTATTCGGGTTCAGTTCGATTAAAACATTTTATGCTAAATACCCAAAAATTGTTTTAGTTTTAAGGGAAAAAAACTGATATAACCCCAATAAAAGGTTTAATTACTAGAGTGTCTCTTTAAATTAAAGGGTTACTTGAATTTTTTTTTTATGTCTAAACTAAATCTGTCAAAATTTTATTTTTATGACAAATTTATTATTTAAGG
>OVBW01001018.1:0-17312 GCA_900406355.1 Erysimum pusillum | reverse complement strand
TGAAAGTGGAGAATATTGGTGAGTGTGGAGAACACACGCCTTGGTTGAGTTATATTTATGAAGAGATTTTTGTATGAGTATTTAATTTATAGAAAATAATAATAATATGGTTGTCAAAAAAAGTAAAAAATAATAATAATAATGGTGGAGTCGACAACTAATGTATGTGGGGCATTATTAATTTACCACTAGTAACAGAAAACACTTTTACTAAATTTGACCAAATGTGGACTAAAACCCACAACTCTTTTCCTCTTATTACTGAAACTTTTTCTCTGATTAGTACAATTTTCAAACCTTAAGTTATACTTTATATGTGTCCCAATTGCAGCTTACGAAATTAGTTTATAATGCATGAATTTTTGTATCTTTTATTGAATTATATATACACATATAAGAAAATTATTTTAGTTTTGAATTTTCTTCATGGGCAATTTAAACAAAATTTCCTTCACCTTTTTTCTAATTAAAATGAAATTTCTAAATGTAAATTAAAAATGATATAAATATTTGAAAACCTACTTAAGAAAGGCGATATAGAAACTAAAAAAAATAAATCCAATTTGATAATTAACTAATGGTAATTTAGTGATAAATTGTTTTCTGAACATACATATCGAAGCTAAATTTCCTATATATGAATATGTTTATTAGCCACTACAAAAGTACAAAATCTACATAGAGCTGTGTCATTGCAGAAACTAGTTTATCCTTTGGTTTAAGAGTCTCTAGACTCTAGTTATGTTTTCATGAGTAGAATAATTTCAATTTTTTTTACCACAAACAAATCGTAGCTCTAAACCAAATTATATTCTTGGACAAGATTAACAACGATTATATACACTAATTATTCGGTAAAATTGCTTTCACTAAATCGAGTTAGAAAGTTTTTTTAAGAATACTATTTTTCTTCAAAAGAACAAAACACTTTACAATGTTTTGTTATAACCTAAACGTTTTAATTGTAGTAAAAATATCATGCATCCATGATCTTTTTTTTTTCTTTTTCTTTTTTCATCTTTTTTTCTTCTTTTTATCTGCACATCTATAATCATGTTGACTACATATGTATTAAATGATTTGTTTAGAGAATACTACTTTTAAAAATTCGTAACCGTTGGGACTTGAGCACACGATTTGGAGCATGATAGAAAAGAAACTTTAACATTAATATTTTTTTTTCTTTTTGGCAGCACTTCAACATTTAATTATGTTGACTAGATAATTAAAATGATTTGTTAATAATTCAAACCAATTTTGAACTAGGAAAAAAAGGATAAAAGTATTAAATAATCTTTAACATCAATAATAACAAAAAAAAAAAGTGTTTGAAAATTTGACAAAGAAAGGTGATCTATTCAAAAGTTATAATTTTCTTCTTAATATGAAAAGTAAAGCTGAGATGTAACATTAATGTAAATTCGCCAGAAAATTCCTCAATAACAAAAGAAAAAAAAAAAGTCTAACAAAAATAATCAATGTAAAATTTAACAAATAATATTATGGATGTTACTACCCGTCGCCGTCTGTAAGCACCGTGGCGACTCAACAACGGGAACACAATTACCAAAAGACCCTTTGCTCTGCCTTGGCGTGAGATTCTTATGATGTTGCCTCGGAATAGAATCATCACCGAAGGAAGAAGAAGAGTCTCCATCTCTTTGACTCATAGCCGTCACAGCCACCGTTAAAGAACTCTTGAACGGTTTCTTCGAGATCCCACCACGACTACAAATCATGTGACTAAAAAGATTCCTCCGACGACGACTAAAAGGGTTCTCTGGTTTAGTCAAATCCTTAACCGACAAAGAAGCTGCAACTTCTGGTAAGCTCGTGAAAGACTTTGTCTTCCCTATGTAATATTTCGATATCCCTCTCCTAAAAATAAAGTCACTATTCAGACAGTAACTAAAAACATGTTCCATGATTCCATCTTCGGACATTAACTCAAGAAACATAAACAATCATACTTACTTGATTGGCAAGACTTCTTCGAGAGATTCCATCATATCAAGAGGACCTTTGTAAGGAGACTTAACCTCATCGTCATCGTCTTCACTGTTCTTCCCAATCGAATCAGAAGAAGAAGAAGAAGACGATAAGCAAGCGAAATCTTGATCCGCAGAGAAGGTTCGATCAATCTTATCCATCACTATCGATATTTTCACAGAAATGGTGAAAAATCTTTGTGAATTTACAAAGAATAGATGATATGGGATCTTATAGATTTGAGTTTTCTGTTTCTGTGTGCTCTTCTTGTTTTCTCCATAAGGAAAAATATGGAAATAAAAAATCTTTATTAGTATTACAAAGAGAGAACAAGATAAGTATTGAAAATATATTTTTAGCTCTTATCCTAAGGCCAACTCACTACTTCCTTGATATATGCATTTCTCATTTTAAGCATTTTGTTTTCTTTGTAATACTCAATGCCCATTTACGGGATGGGATATGTGGCCCACTAGAAAACGCTTGCGTTTTTTATTTAAAGTCCACCATAGTTCAAATTTTATGACCGCGGTAAAAACAGAAAAAAAATTAAAAAGTGAATTTTTTTAGTAAAAGACAAAGAGAAATTTGCAAATATAACTTTATTTTTTTAATAAGCAAAAAAAAAAAAAAAAAATCATATGATATTGTGTATATAATGTATACTAAATTACTAATACTTTTGTACCCTTTAAATACACTACTATCATTTTCATTACTGTTGGTTACTACTGCTGACCACCACGGGTCACTATCGCCGACCAATATCGTTGATTGCCACCAGAAATCGTTGGCCACCATCGCCGGTTCTCACCGCCGGCCATTGTAGGCCACCACCATCCCTCCATCACAATTACCACACACCAATTTGATTATTATGCTACCTTCTATGATTAGTTACTACATTTTAAAATTATGGTAATAGTAATTAAGTTATCAAAAAGTATTATTTTTACAATTCACCGAAAACAAATGGTGGTCTTGTTTTGTGGTATAGTTAACTTTTCTTTTCTTTTTTAACTTTTATGATTGATAAATATTAAAGTGGTATATTTTTATTGTTACGGTAAAGTGTTACCAATCAAATCTAAATAGAGGTATGGCAAAACTAACTGCAAAACTGAGTAGTTATACTCTTATCCTTATTGCATAGGACTTACTTTGTTTCTTAGGTAATATTTTAATATTAGAAAGTAGTTAGGAGATCTTGCTAAGAAACAACAGAAATAAGTTGATTACAAGATGGTTCCTAGTAATAAATTTTTATATATAATAATTAATAACATGCTAATTACAAAAGTGAAGAGGGAAAAGTTTCAATTGCTAGATCAAAAGCATGAATAGTAATCGAGCAGCTGATCAGGAACTAGTGCAATCTCAATTCTCAGAAGCAGATCTATTCCCAAACGAAGAAGCTCTGAACCTTAAGCCATTCATTGCAGATGAGGTTAAGGTAGTAATCCCAATATCATTGCACTTTCTTTGATGACCCGAACTCCAGTCTGACCTTTGGCACTCTACTGAGCTGATAGAAAACAGAGCATACACACAAAGGAGCTCAAGCTGCTCAACTAAACCAACTATCTGAGCTCATATAAGCTAGATTTCCAATAGTATCTAAGCAACAACTTCAAAACCCAGGATTCTTCTATTGAAAAGCTCAAGACTTTTGAAAGAATCACATATCCCAAATTCACTAAACCAACTTAAAAACACAATGTGATCCAAGTAATCCAAACTATCTGAGCTCATATAAGCAAGATTTACAAAAGTATCTAAGCAAAAACTTCCAAACCCAGGATTCTTCTATTGAAAAGCTCAAAACTTTGAAAAGAATTACATATCACAAGCTCACAGCAAACAGTAGAAGACTCCACAATAAAGAGATCTTTCAATGACGCTAAGCTCGAGATAATTCAATGAGGGCATACCAGTATCGAACGGATTTGCAGCGGGAGCATTTCTTGGTGGAATATTTCCCACAGACAAAGCAATCCTCATAATCAATCGCCATGAATTCCCTGTCGAAACCTCCCGCGGCGGCGGCTCCGATGTCGAAGTACTTAACGACGAGGGAGAATAGAGTCGTTATGAGTCTCAACTCCAATCTCTTCCCCAAACTCATTCAAAATCACAGATATTCTCTTCCCGTGATTCCCGTTCAGAATATAATTCACAAGCTGGGGCAAAATCAATCGGATAACACCACAATCAACAATCAAAAACCAAAATCCAACAATAACGTTGGTAAATCTTTNTTTTAAAAAAAAAAAAAAAAAAAAAAAAAAAAAAACGTTGGTAAATCTTTGGCTACAGACTTGCATCATCGCATGTGCTCTCGTAGTCGTAGTGGTTAAATTGTTGAGAGTTGAGTTTTCGATTGGGCCTTCAATTGAGAAAGAATAGATGATGAAGAATCAAGAGAGTCACAACGAGAAGAAGAAGAAGAAATTGGTCCGAGGAAGAAGAGTAGTCGACCAAGAAGAAGAGGTCAAAAGAAGGTTTTGTGTTAGTGGATTAAGAAGTGGCTTGGGCCTTGTAGGTTTAGTTATGGCCCAAAAGAAGAAGTGTTTTCTAGATGGATTTAGTTAAAGCCCATTCACAGAGGTATGCTGGTGTGTTCTAAGTAGAACTAAATTAGCTAAGTACATTTTATCAAAAACAATTTAGCTAAGTACCAAGGTAGAATGATTAAAAGGAGCTGTTAGGTCTGAACAGTTAAGAGTTGTTGGGAGTTGCTGAAGCATAAACACAAGTGGTGTTGCTTGTGTAAGTGATACTAGTGTCTAGACATGTATTTGGTATTGTGGTAAGAGTGTGTAGTTAGTAAGAGAAATCAACTATTAGTATATGTATGTGTGATGAATGTAAGATGTGTGGAAGTATGAGTGAAAAGTTCAAAGTGAAAGAGAGTTAAAAGAAAGCAAACCTGAGATAAAAATGGGAATTCCAACACAAATAATGCCTCAAGTGCGGTGTTTCGCCTTTTTCATTATCTTTATAACCTTACCAAACTGCTACGAGGTTTACTTCAAGAGTTGTGCCTAAAAGAGCTTCACCTTCTTGGGTATTGAAAAGATGTGCTGGTTGATCAACCAAATGTGAAAGGGGAGAAACGAAAGTTCTAAGAAAAAACCCAACAGGTAATAAATAAACATATATAACTCTCCCAAGTTTTTTTAACAAGTTTTACTTAGAGTTACAGTATATGATTTTACTTACAATTATAACTTTATATAAGAAAAAGAAGAGAAAAAAGAAATCCTTAACAAACCCTTCAAACAAACATGAATCCTATGAGGAGCCGTGCCACGCTGCATTGGTTTCCCATTTCATCTAAAAGGGGAACTGCACGTATTCCCGGCCTCAGCTGAGACACGGGTAGAGTAGTCCAACCAGCAAAATCATTTCGTTTGAACTTGTCAAAGTCATAAACTTCAACACGAAGCGAGGCATTTTCTGATGGACTGTATAGAGGAAATTCAAACTCGTCCCCCCAATAGGGTGTCCAGTTATCTCGCTGGACCTTTGTCTTCTTCACCGTGGTCTTGCCAGTGGATAAACGTTGCATCTGGAGCTGTTTCGTGAGCGGATGAACCAAAATCATCTATATTAGGGGTCATCAACAAAGTCATCAACATAAGACAAGTGTAGGAATGAATGATATTACATTCACAAAGAGATCTGGAGGAGAGTGCTTATCCAGCTTTGGGTAGTCTATCTTCCACCCGTATCCCATATAGATTTTGACCTGTACATTTCATATATTATGAGAAAGAAAGTGGGAGCATAGGAAGCCAAACTGTTGGAGTATCACAGAAAGATAACATAACGAACCTTCAATGTTTTCAGATTCGCGGAAACTTGAGCAGGGACACATCCAGAAACCATCGCCTCCTGATTAGAGCATGGATGGTCCGGATCCTGCATTTTGGTATAAGCTTTTAAACTCAAGTTTCCTGCTTGTAAGGACTACTTTTTAACCATCAGTTCAATAAGAGGAGAGAGGCAGAGCTATTCATGGTAATGTTCATGCTACCAAAACAGAGAATGAGAATCTAAAGCAATCATACAACCTGCAATCACAATGATCCTGAGGGAAAGCACTCCCAAAAAAAATAAACAGTCAAAAGGTGGGATTGAAGCCTTGAATGGTTGTAGATTTTGAATTAGATTTCCTAAAAATTAAGAAAACCAGATTTTAAGAGATATGATGAGCTACTTGTTCGTAAAATCCAAAAACCTGAATTTTTACTAACAAAATCTACACCGTAAATAAAAAATTACAATAATCAAAAACCAAAAAAACTAAAAACAACTTAAAAACTACAAAACATTCATGTCTGAATCTAGCGTTTCAAAAGCTACTTAGCACATAAAATTCAGAAATCAAACTATACCTTGATGGGGCCATTGCGATTTGGGGAAAACAAAAAAATTTCGAAATCCCGAAGGTTGTACAGAGTTCCAGATGGAAGCTCTGGGGATTTCTCTTCCGCAAAATAGTCCTCCACAGAAATTTCCATAGCTTCCGCAGCAACACATTTTTTCCGCTCCTCGCGCATCATCATCTCTAATAACAACTTCAACTCCGAGGGCCAGCCGTTTATCAAGTTGAAGCGGCGTTCAACTACCTGCACCACGGTTATCGGCAGATCTGAGGTACAAATCGTCATTTCAATTTCTCACACGAATAAGACGATTCGAAAACAAGGATTCGTGTGTTGGAAGGCAGAAACAGATAGAGAACAAGGGGCAAAAACGGTCCCAGGCAAAAACACTTATGAGGGCGTGACTACTTGTGATATAGGAAAGGAATCGTATATGGCAAGGTAAGGCAAGAAGAGAACAGAAGCAGAGAGCTCGTAATCCAAACTGGAGAATGTAATCCAACCCTTATCTATATTATTATAATTTGGCAACTTATCTATATTATTATAATTTGGCAACTTATCTATATTATTATAATTTGGCAAATGTTGGCAAATGTGTGTGGGTATAAGTATTTTTTTAGTATTATAATTTAAAACAAAAGATAAAAGAGAGAGACGTGATCAAAAAAAAAAAAAAAAAGATAAAAGAGAGAGAGAGAAAAAGAAAGAGAGAGAGAAAAAGTGTTGCGACCGATTGTCTGACACAACTTTTTCAATATTTCACAATTAAAAAATACACACACCCGACACAAACTTCAAAACTTGTACAGTTGTGTTTGCTCTAACTATTCCAAAACCCAAACCAAATCTATATTATTATAATTGAAATGCATCTTTATAACCATTCCAAAACTCAAACCAAAACCGATCCAAATCCGACCGTACCCAAACCGAATAATCATAAAACCAGAAAGGTTAATAAAATCTCTAACCCGAATAATCCAAATCCAATTAGAAATCCGAATACCCAGTCCATTATTTATATTTAAGATAGTAGTGAAGAAATTTGAAAAACATCAAAACTTATGAATTGTTATTTTATGTAATTTTTGTTTCGAAATGCATCTTTATAATTATTTTTAAAGATAGAATGTTTTTTTTTTTTAAATACTGTATATTAAAAATTTGTTTTACGTTCTGTAATGTTAGAAAAACAAAGACTTTCTTCCAATAGAGCAGTCCCTCCTTCCTCGAATGCTTCCTGACACACATACGAAGAAACATCAAACATGAATACCAAAATCTCAGCGACTCAAGGATTGACAACTAAAACTGGAGAATGTAATCCAAACAACTTACTCCTAAATTTTTGAAATTCCGATTGACGTCATCATAAACTCCATTTAATTTGTGCCTCTGCCATCACAATTTAACAACAATAAGCAAAGAATATCAATGGAGACAGTAATATAACTCCGATATTGAAGCCAAATAAATTCCTAAAAACAATATAATCATTTGCTCGTTTGACTTTTCTTTCCTGTCTCAGACTCGTGAAAAAACACAACATTCCATGACCGAAACCAGGACAATTTGGTCTTCCGTCTTCGTTTCCCTTGAAAAAACAAGCATCAGTTACTTCTTACAGGTCAAGAAAGTAGAAAAGAACCATTAGTATCAACTGAAAAATCAAAAACCCAATCATGATAAGTACCTCAAGAAATTCTCCACTAAATGATTCTTCCTGAATGAATCAACGCTCAAAGGATCCAGATTGGATGTGGTGGCATCCAAATATAAAAAAGTTATCTCTTGAATAGATGATCGTTTGGTTTTACGATCCCTTGAAATTAGGAATTGTTGAGAGATCACACCTTATGCTGGATTCGCGTTTGACTTGGTTGAAAAAATTCAAAATCAAAGCAATCCAAAGACATCTATATAATGAAACGACTATTGTCAGTCTTCTACACATGGTTGATTACAGTCTTCCAAAATCACAAAACTCTAGCAATCTCTCTAGTCTAAAGTAAGTCAATTTCGAGAGTATTGTAGTGTTTAAGTTCGATTAGAGCCGTGTGTTCGAGTGATAGCGAAACCGGTTGTGAGTGGTTGTATCCTGGGACTCTTGAATCTCAGATTCCCGTCGCACTGTAGGTGATTCAAAGAGTTAAGGAAAGAGGTCATAGTCTCGCCTCCATTCGTTCTCTTCCCTTAGGTTTATGATTTCTATGTAACTCACATATGAAATCCAAATAGTGGGGAAAAAATGAGAGTATAATCATATTAGAACAATTGACAGAGATGGTAAGGGTAGTCTAAACTCTGCGTATGTAGAAAATTTCAAATGAATCACGAAAAAGAGAAACACAAATTCGTCAATGATCATTTAAAGTTTGGTGAATTAACCAAGAACACGTTGAAATCACATTACCTCATACTTCTCTTTGTTCATGAATTTCCCTATGACTTTCTCTTCCTTTTGACTCAACATCAAGATCTAACCGTTGTCTCACTTGTCGTAGATAAATGACGTTCTTCACCAAACTGATATGATTACCACTTTTCTGGTCCCTAGCTAATTCCAGACGCTCCTTTTCGTTTTAGTTATCATCAGCTTTCAAAAAATCTGTTCGTTAAAGATTGTAATGAAGGATATATGGCAGAAACGAATAACAGCGTCGATGGCGCCGTCTGCTCCAGCCGGAAAGTTAGCAAAGTGATGGAAAGGGATCTGCACATGTACCACCGTGAGCATTCAACCTTCCGCCTCAGCCGCCTCGGTGGTCATTAAGAAGCAAATCGAGAATAAAAAATCGTGTTCTCTTTACCTTCAAGGATGCGAAACATAAATATATAATCGTCAGATCCACTACCATAGACCTTTGTGGGCCAAATTAACACTCTTTTTCATAGACATACTATCTACACAATAATCCAAAAGAGAGGAAAAACAAAAGTAATATTTAGGCAATTTGTTAGAAATCGATGTCTCCGATTTTGTCCCAAAACTCTTCACGGATCAAAAGCAAATAACATAAACAAAGTGCACGATGATTTACGAGTTCCCTCTAGTTGCAATTGGCAACTCTGAGGTACGTCTCGGTGAGGAAGAAGATCCTCACGATCTTTCACTATAATCAATCAAGAGTTACACACTTACACTTGTGTTTACAAAGGAGAAGGAGATTACACTCACTCACCCTCGAATTAACCCTAACCCGAGATACAAGAATGAAGAAGAAGAAGTAGAGAAGAGATACCCAAAACCATAGAACTCTCTCTCACTAGCTCTCTGTTTTTTCTCTCTCTCTCACGAAGAAGATGAATCTTTAATCTTCTCGTCTTGTTCTTCACTCTCTCAAAGAAGATTCGAGTCTTTCTTATATATCGAAACGGCATCGTACCATCTCTAACAGTTACACCACGTGCACACACACGTGACACTTAGCACATAAGAGAACTTGAGACCCTCTGTCTCCAGTAGAAGCTTTCAAGTTGGCTCACATTTAACAAAATTAAACACAGTGAGATGGGGAAAAGAAAGAAGAAACATTGGGTCTCATTTGTAAGTTTTATAAATGTTTGTGAAAGGACGGAACGGAGACGAAACCCCTAACTTTAGTTTGAACGAAGTCTTGTATCTAATCACTGTGGCATTTAACCCCTCTTTTGTTTTAGTTGTTTTTAAAATCACCTAATTTTTAGGTTGATGGGACGACAATATGTATGTTGTCACTTATGATACAATAAGTTTATAGTTTAACGTTGGCTTAGGCCTACTAAAGAAACAGGAGACTTAACCTTTCTCGACAATAACGTTGGTAAATCTTTGGTTACAGACTTGCATCATCGCATTTGCCAAGAACCAGGTCTTCCACGAGCGCACCAAGCACATCGAGAATGACTGCCACAGTGTGCGTGAGAGGTTAGTTGCAGGTTTGTTTCAACTTTTCTATGTTAAATCTTCTCTGCAGCTGGCTGATCCATTTACCAAAGCACTTCACCCTGCACCATTTCATCAACTCATTGGCAAGATGGGTCTTCTGAATATATTCGTCCCATCTTGAAGGGGACTATTAGTGTATATAGAGTAGTCAAATTGGTGTTTGTGAGCTGGTACAGTATAAACCAGTGTTTGATTGTTTTGGTTTGGCTTTGGTTTAGGCCTTTTATACTTTGTATATAAACCCCCAATTGTACAGATTTGTTAATTAATGAGAATCAGATTTATTTAGTAAAAGGTTGAGTCTTCGATTAAGCCTGCAATTGAGAAAGAAAAGAACAACGAGAAGAAGAAACTGGTTTCTGAGATGAAGAAGAAGAGTCTACGAAGAAGAAGAGGTGAATAGAAAAAAGTCAACAATGTTGTGGATTAAAAAGTGGCTTGGGCCTTGTAGGTTTAATTATGGCCCAACAAATAAAACGAGATACCTAATTAATTAAGTGAGCAAGACATTGTTTCGTTGTTGAGGTACAATTACAAATATATCTATTGTTAATGTTTTTTTGATTGATTATCTTTGGCCATAAGCTTACAAATATTTTATTATAGAATTGAATTTTCAAAATTAATCACTCAAGTGATCGTGTCATATTTTAATTTAGTAAAACAATAAACTAAAGTTATTCGATCGGTTAACAAAGTATTAAACCGGCCGGACCGAAATAAATTAAAAGTGGATTGCATAATAATTAAAGATAACGATGGCAAAGTGTTGAAATTTCTGTCATAATAGCAACATTAATTTATTCACACTACTTCCCTTAATTGTTTTGCAACCCGATAATGTGACATTTTGCAACACATGTTTGAATTTTTTTTTTTTTTGAGAAATCCCACAAAATGGGTTGTGAGCCACTGTACACCAAGCACTAAATCGCTACAGTCCAATGGTAAAATTCGTATTTCGGATGTGGAATCATAACTCAAACTCTAGAAACAACCTTGTTTTTAGCCCGAATGTAAAAAATGTTGTCAATGTTAAGAGGTGCGAAATCAAAAGAAAAAAATCAATTCCCTTACAGTTTCTATAGTACATATCAAATCAAATATCCAAGATCTTCAGAAACAATTCAACGTGTAATACGTCAAATATCCTGAACTCGATAAAGATAATTTTAGCAACAGTGAATATGACCNTTTTTTTTTTTTTTTGGATAACCCAGGTATCCCAAACCCAATGGGCCCAGACTAGCCCACTGCGTGCATCCCGAAGGCGGCAAGAGTAGTTCCTGGATGCCGCATAGCCCGATTTTAAATTATCTGCGGTGGCCACTTAAGGTGTTTATTTTGAGACATTGTTTATTTGTTATGTTTCAGGTAGCCTATATATATATCTCAACTCCTTTTCTATCCTTTTTTTTTGGTGGGAGGGTGGGGAACAAATTATCCCCCACAATTTATTAAGAACTTAAAAAAAATTACACGCAAACTTCTCGAGGGAACGCAGTCCCACGTACATCGTCCAATAGAAATGAAACAACACTATCCGGTCTAGACTCAAGGAAATGAAAATCTAAAGGAAGAGAAAACGCATAGTTAGCTAACTCATCGGCGAGACGATTAGCTTCCCTATACACATGCGAAACTCGGACTATCCAGTCCTTCGAGATAAAGCCATAGCACAAACGTACTAGGAAGGACAGAGGATGCGAATCACTTATACCTCTGTTCAAAAAACCAACTACAATCTCCGAGTCCACTTCGAGTTCTAGCCTCGTGACTCCTTTCACTTTGGCAACATACAATCCATAGTATACCCCCCACAATTCAGTCAGCGGGGCCGAGCAGACTCCGATATTCAAAGCGAAACCACCACACCAATTACCTGAGGAGTCCCGCAGCACCCCTCCCGCTGTAACATCTCCGGGGTTTCCACGCGATGCCCTGTCAGTATTCAATTTAAACCATCCTTCGCGTGGTGGTTTCCATGCGATTAATCTCTCCTCCCTAACCCTACACCCGGATAGAGAGCTTATGTTAGTATGTCCCACCAAGACTTCCTGCGATAAATCCTTAATGAACTCCTTTTCTATCCTTATCAGTATGGACGGGGTCCGATTCAAAAGTTGCCTAACCAATAAAAAAACGAATAAGGGCATCAAACTAAAAAGATAGTTCTTAAAAAATTAAATGGTAACAAAGGACCCACAACAGTAGAATCTAACGCTTCAAAATGATTCCATCTCTTCCATGTGCTGCCACGTTTTAGAACTGAACTAAAATCAGTTCTTGAGGGAGAACTGTTCTGAACCCAAAAAGCAACTTTTCAACATTTTTAATATTTTTAAAATCTAAGAACACGTCAAGTGTTTATGCGTTACTGATGGTCTAAGTCATGATGTGAATGTGAACAAAGAACAACTAAAACAAACAAAAAAGACACAAATATACACATAGACCATGGACGCGATATTAACATAAAATAAGAACACGAATAGTTAATTTGATACTATAATTCATGTTTATAAATTAAATACTGCCTCTATGGAAATGACGGGAGAAACGACATCACAGACACATGAAAAAGAAAAGACACAAACCTCACAACTATAGACCATGACGCTTTTCTACGATGGATCACAACTATTCCTTCCAAAACTCAGCTGAAATTCAAATAGCTTAACCACTTGGTTACTTAGTAGGGCAAAGATAACTGAGCCCTGGGAAAGTAGCATGGTATAATGTAAGCAAAACTATTCCTAAAACAGCAGAAGATGACATGATTCGTCCTGAGAGACATCACTCTTTTTTCCATATGAACGGTCTGATCGATATTTAAACATTGCATGACAAATGAAAATTGAGTAGGATATAGTTTTTAATTAAATGTAAACAAATACACAATAAGTCATGTTGTGAACAAAGACATAGAGAAAACAAATCAAAGTTCGTAGGAGAAGAAGATTATTGACGAAAAAAAGAGAAAACATAAAACAAGAACAAAAACAGTAAATTGCAACTACAATCCATGTTTATAAAGACTTTTACTCTGGAAATGACTGGGAAGAAACGACAGTACATACACATAGAAAATGATGCTTTAATGCGATGGATCACCATTTTTTTGCCTTCCAAAATTCAGCTGAATTTCAAGAAGCTTAACCGCTTGGTGGGGGAGGAGGACTAGGAACGCTAGGAGGACGAAGATAACTGAGGCCTGAGAAAGTAGCTTGGAAAATCGTCAGCAAAAGAATTGCCAAAATAGCAGAAGATGACATGCAAGCCCAAGGAGAATCAAAGTGAAGGTGCTTGAAACTTGCATATTCCACATTCCATCTTTTTGATGTGTACTTATTAATCCCTTTGAACACTTCTTTTAAGTGACTATTGCTCATGTCAAAGACGATACCATTGCTCATGGTTTTGAAGAACTGAGAGACATCACTCCCGTTCCCAAAATAGTTCTCTATGATTCCCTTATCACTAAGGTAGCTAACGTCTGCCTCGTCATTCAGTAGACATCCCATGAAAACAATATAGCTAGTTATATGGTTTGAACAGTTAATAGATAACTGCTCAAAAGCCACACCATTTAGCAAAACTAGACTTGTGAACTCATCAAAGACAATTCGGGGTATTTGAACCTCAGCTCCACTTAGTTGTATATCCAATATTGTTTTTTTCAGCGGGCTCCTTACATCAAATGCGTGGGACTCATGATAGGCCCTGAATTGTATTCCTTTGAGGCGAAGTCTCTTTGCTGAGAGGAACAATTCAGAAGCCGATTGAGAACTTGATGACGTCTCAGAACTCTCCTTTGTGGAATCCAAAGGAAGGAGGGTTGTACGAACAAGATCAAGTAAATGGTTTACTTTAACTTTAGGGGTAATTCGTTCTGGGAGACAAAAGTTTGGATTATTTTCTGAATCCTTGAAGAAGAAACTTAATGCAAGGTCATCCAAACTACCGAAACCGGTACATTTTGACTTTTTGAAAAGAGTTTCGAGAATAGTAAAAGGGACCTGATTTTCCAGAAGGAGAAGATCGTTCCGGATAGCTGGGAGAATCCACGGCGTTTTCAAAATTGGATCATTCTTTGTCGCATCAATTATCTTTGCATCAATCCTCTTTGCATCGAAAAAGAGCAACATCAGAATGAAACAACCGTCGAGAAGCATCATATTGATGAGATCTTTTCCATCAAACCAAACAAGTTTCTCTGAATAAGAGTTCCTTATGGTGTTCTCCATGTTTTCTATTTCCTTCTCCAAAACGTCCATAGGAACATTTGAAATCTCGTCAAAGAAAAGATATAGAAATCGATGTTTATGCTCCTCGATCATTTGGAGATGCGTTTTCTTGTGATGGTAAGGACCTATTGACACAACCTCAGGTTCATAGCCCTTGTGATGGATCTTTTTTAGACTCTGGGGAATTCTGAAGATGCAAGACGACCCATCAAGGTTTCTTAGAAGCTTTGGAGATGTTGCACGATCTTTTATAATCCCATCATTTTTATCATTTTTAGTCTGTCCAAAGTGGGTTGAACTCTCAGCTTTTTCGACGTCATTTATGGTGGTGTGAGGCTTTGTTGATTGCTCATCTTTTTCAACAATTTCTTCAGCACTTTCACGCGCTGTGGCTCCATACCCTGATTCCAGCTTTGCCAACATCCTTTGGATCGTGTTTTCTGGCTCTCAAAAGGTAAGGAACTTAATTGAGAAGTCTTCAAGAAACAAACAATGAAAACTGAAAGCTGACGTTGAAGTATAAATCTAGTAAGAAAGGGCCTTTTAGATTCGGAAATTTAGCACGGTGCTCGAAAATTTGATGAGTTCCTCTAGAAGATATAATTGAGAATTAAGGCTTCGAATGCTAACGTGCATAATAACTGCGGGAGAAGTGCAGTGCAATTCTATTAGTAACAAAAATACATACATACATATATGCATATGTAGATATTTTAATACTGTTACAGTGTGATTTTGTGATGCGCTATATATGGTTACCATTAAGAACCTAAAGTTATGATCATTACTAAATTTTTTTTTGTTAACTCAAAAGTTGACTTTAGGATTGTGAGGCGCTTGCATGGTATAATAATAAAATAATGAGTAAACGTTAGTTGTCATTGATTAAGCTCCACTTTTTTCGGTGTGATCACGAAAGACATGAATGAATGCATTAAAATTACATAATACCAGTTGATATAAAAAGAATTAAAAATTCAATTTTAAAATTTGATAAATACATTGTCAGAAGCTAATAATTATGAAACAAAAAGGGATCAATGTTTAAAAATATTTTTTGATTGATTTAGGATCCGGAGAATTTCGTTTTAAAGTATGAGCTCTAAAATTACGAGGAGATAGGTCTTTTAATCAACGAGCTAGCTGGAAGAATTAAAAACTAAGAAATAAAAAGCGAGGGAACTCGTAGCTATCAATCTCTTAAATCTTGTATATAAGTTTTCGGATGTCTTTCTTCAGTACTTTTATATTTATATGTTTAATGTGTTTGATCGATTGTTTTGATTTTGATTTGTTAATAAGGATGAGATTCCGAAGTTCGGTTAGGCTATGAGCTCGATGTTTTAATGGGGAAGCTGTTTTTTTGTTTTTTCAATAAGGCCGAATAAACACTCTAACCGCATAAGATCTTCTTTAAGGAAAACAAAGGATAAGTTCTCTAAATCTCTTTAGAGGTTTGTCTTTTAGTGCGCTATGAGCTCGATGTGTTAATGTTGCACGATCTTTTATAATCCCATCATTTTTAGTCTGTCCAGAGTGGTTTCTCTTATTATAAATACTAATTAAAATACTATGTTATTCGTTTAGTGACTTATTTTTAGATTTCCAAATTTGAAAGTGAAAAATAGAAGAATTCAAATCTGTGAGTAAACACATGTTATTTCAAAATCCATATGTGTTTGATTTCAAAATCCATGAAAATTTCCAAATTTTATATGGATTTACAAATGCATAAATCATTAACACCCCCTTATTATCATATAAAATCATACTTTGTAAAAACAAATATGAAAAATACATAGACAAACAATAAATAAAAAGTTTTAAAGAAGACAGTTTTTAAAAATAATTACAATAAAAAGTGTAGCTTCTATTTTTCACTTTCAAATCCATTTTTAATAGACCGTGGATTTTGAAATCCAAAAAAAAAAGAAAAAATCACTAAACCAATAACATAGTATTTTAGCTAGTATTTATAAATCACTAGGTTGGTACCCGCGTGTACACGCGGGGGTTTTCTTGTAGTTCAATTTTTTTTTTGATTTTTTTGTTTGTTTTTTTGTTTTAGTTTTGATTAAATATTTTTTTCCCTTAAACATTTTATAAAATAACATTCTAGTATGCGTAAGTGGGAGAATGTTGGAATAAAAGAAAATAAATAAGTGGACAACTAAGACAACAAAGAAACTTACTGTTATTTGAAATCCATACACTTAAAATAATCATTAAAAATCTAATGCTTAAGTCTTAATTAATAACCAAAATTTTCATGACTTGTGATTAATATGATTAGAAATTTTTTATAAAATTCACTAATTCCTTTATTTTTAACGACGCTGTATCTCAGTTGATAGCTAAGAAGACCATTAGACTTGAAATGCTTCTTATAAAATAAAAGTTCATTAAGCATAATCAAAAGCCCATGGAAGGCTCAAAATCTGTATATGTGTCATATTTTTGTTCTTACTGAATTGTTTTCTTCTAAATTTGTATATGTTCATTGTTTCACTTATTTGTTGGTTAATGCGTTATTCTCGATGTTTATTGACTGAACACAGTGAGAGGGAGGTGATTTTACCATTTTTCAATAGAACCTTGATATTTATTATGGATATATAATTAATATTACCATCAGGATATAGAGCAGCAGCACCACCCTCATAAAACCAATTAATCTCCTTTTTTCGCAACAAAAAGATCCCTCCACTACAAGAAAACCTGCGTTTTGTGACCAAGGATTGTGACGAAATTAGT
>OVBW01001017.1:1251-12323 GCA_900406355.1 Erysimum pusillum | reverse complement strand
TACACATATAAAAGCAATTTCTCAGTTTTGCGGCTGAAATGGGTGACTAGTTCATGAAATAATATTATCATATTACAAATCTTTTGGTCATGTTTGATTTTTGTCACTGGCAAATTCTCTCTTGTTTTCTCTATTCATATATTTTAATCTAAAAAAAAAACTGATTATATTTGCTGGAAAATTTTGATTTTGTATTTTTTATTAGAAATCTCGAATGTCTCCATACACTGATCCATATTGATGTTTACTTGATTGTTTAGAATTCTATTGACACTCAATACAATTATCCAATTTGAATTCGTACCGAAAGAGGTCCCATGAAAATAAATGCTGGTTTTAAAACTAAATAGTCATAACCACTTTCGATCTACAAACATCCCCAAGTTGCATACAACATTCTTATGCTGATACTCATCTACAGCGTGTCGTCTTTTCAAGCAATTAAAACGAAAGGTTCTTAAGATTATTACAGTAATACAAGTTGCAAGTTTGGTTCAGACAATCTAACTCATCATTGTCACGTCCATATTTTTGTTTTTTAATTACCGAGACATGATAGTATGATACCGTGTGGGGGCAAATAAATAAACAAAATACAAAACAGCATTACTTCTAAATGTCTTTATTAAAGGAATCAAGAGTGTACTTTGGTAGGGTTTCTATAGCTCCCAATCTCCCATCAACTTGGTGTACCTTTTTATTTGATGATTTATTTTAAATTAACTNTTTATTCAATTTTTAAAAAATATTAATTCTAGTCTGGAAAAGATCATATTTACTTCGTATCCAAAATAGGAGATACGATTCCACATATATTTAGATACGACTTATCGAGTTTGTATCCATTATGAATACGACTTATCGGACCCATACTTTGAACAAGAGGCTAGCTATGGACTTAGCTAATTCGTGTACCGAAAAACATTTATAACACATAATGTTAAAAACCAATAATTTTCTTTTGAAATTATTGAATTCTACGATGGGAATTCCAATTTAATTGGGAGGCTAGCTCGAAGATAATTTCCTCTCAATTATTATATTGGTACGATAGTGATATACTGTATACCCATCTCAATTATTGTATGTAACATTAAGTTTGTTCTCCAGACATAAAGTTTCTTCGTCGACATTCATCTTTTTAACTCGAGGTGAAAAGAGTACTTTTGTCGTATATATTACATTCACACATGCATGTAAACGTATGTCGACATATGCATACATTGATACAAACGTACGCTTTGTAGAATGCGATTTTCAATATACATGGATGTAGCTTGATTGATGAAAAAAACATCATTTCGAAGAAATGAGAGAATCAAACAAGGCATGCACCTAGCTCCTAGTGAATCATGAATCATTTCAAAACAGGCCTACGAATGAAGTGAATGACCAATCCATCAAGAAATTAATCGACCGACCACCACAATATATATAAGACTTAGAGTTTGGCAAAGAAATCGACCTTTCAAAATGCACAGGCCGATTTCTTCCGCATACCAAAAACTAATTCGTCAACTAAAACTACAAGTTCATGTAATTTTTTGCCACAAAAAAAAAAAATCTTCCAAATTATCAGAATGAAAAAGTTTGAGTTGATTAGAACATTGTAAACCTAAAAATGTCAAGATTCGTGAATTACCCAAACTTAAAGTTTTTTTGTTACAGTTTTCTTATATACATGTGTGTGTAAGTGTACATGTACATTCTCCCATTTCAGTTTGTTAAAGTGTTTTGTTTTTAAAACATTAACTATAAAATATATAAACAAATAATATGTTCTATGCAAATGAAACTCGCATCTAAAAATTCATAAGAAAGATATATTAAAATAAATAAGTTTTATATTTTTAATCATATAAAAAAATTGAAATAGAAACACATGTCCGTAGATACTAACAAAGTTTTGGACTAAACTTAATAGTAAATTTTAGTTTGATTTATTGATACTAGTTAATTAAAGCTATTTCTCTAGTTTGAATCTATGTATATAGGAGTAGTAGTTAAGTTCAAAGAGAAAATAAATATTTAAGTTTAAGATTTTGAAAAATTGAATTTAAATTCATGTTTACCAATTAATCTAAAAAACTCGTTATTCATATATTTTACTTAATTAAGTCTGAATTTGTTATACACAGAAAACTGTTTTTTATTTCTGTTTTTATGCTAACTAGTTTTAGAGGTAAAAAAAATGCATGCTTTTTCTATATAAATTTTTTAGATCGACAAGATCGATCGATAGCTAATTTATATTATAAAAGATAAAACGATTTAGTGAAATTGAACTCTGATGAATGTGATGAAAGATGTAAAGTCAAATGAATGTAACGATTTGACTAAAAAACACTTCATGCTCAATTACAATATTTTACTGTAAATAACAAAACTCACTGTCTTAAATTTTTAGTGACCTCTTTTGTCGTGTACTTGAACTACAATAGTACCTGTCCGGTTATATATGGACGTACTCACGTACACGTGTCTGATATTGGACAAAACAAAATAATTACTCCAAAGAACCAACTAACCACTCTTCATAAGAATCATCAGACGATTAAAAAAAAAAAAACCACTCTTCTAAGTTTCAACTATGATTTACGTTACAAATGTTTTTGTTTTCTTTTGGTCAAAACGTTACAAATGTTAAAGAAAAGATAGTACTAACAAATAATAAAATATCGATAGAACTATTGCATGACTGGTTGAATATCATTGATGACTGGTTGAATATCATTGTTATATTATTAAATCCGATGAGATACTAAGACTATGGTTTAAAAATGTAAAGATTTTGAGTATCTTGGTTATATGATTAACTCCATAATTAATTGCCTCCTAACCAAAGAACTATTGCCAAAGAGGAGTACGAAAAACATATACTTCAACTAAAATATTCCGCGTTTGAGATAAATAAATATTTAAATTGGTAATACCAAATATATAATATTAAAACATAAATTTTTTGACAAGGATAACTTAAAAAAGTACCTCTGAATGTAAATTATTTGGGACGGTGATAAAAAATAGTATCACGTAAAAGTGACATTTATTTAACTAAAAGTTTAAATAAACAGATAATGAATTAGACATCAATTTTATCTCTATGATTGTAATATTAATATGTAATAAAATTTCATCCATAAAATTTGAATAAAATGTAACTGTCAGATTATATTACGATGTGATTTTCGATACCACTCTCAGTCACTTGTATATCTGAATTTTAAGAAAAGAAATACACTGTTTATATCTAAGAATAAAGCTCTAGCTAGTTGATATAGTTTTTAAATTACTTAATGCACGTTAAAAGAAAATAAGCTCTAGGACTAAAATATTATTTTCTCTATCACAATTCGTATCGACTATCGAGTGATCGACGTGCTTGATCACTTTTAATTTATAATATTTTATCAGTAAACGTAAGTAAGAAAAGTTTGAGGCGGCTAATTACGTGGTAAATAACTACAATAAAACTCTTCTTTTAATTTTAGTAAAGTACTAACAAAACCATTTACCCTATAAAAATTTAATTTTAGGCAAATTAACTGAAACGAAAATATCGAATCAGAATCGAAAATAAAAGACAAACCAAAATTATAAAAACTCAGATAGATTTTAAACTTTAGAAATTAGAATAATACAAATTGAAACCGAACTGATACCAAACCAAAATATTTTTGGTATCCGAAAATACATGAATACAATTATAAATATTTTAAAATATTATTACTTTTTTTATCGAACAATTAAAAATATCTGAAATATAAAAAAATATCTGAAAAAGTATCCAAAAATATTTAAAATATTCAAATATACTAAAAAACACTTGAAATATCTAAAATACTCAAAATATCTAAAAATATCTGAACAAAAATATCCGAATAAATTTTAAATTTTGGAAGAAAAACTGAAACCAAACTGATCGTTCTTTAATTTTTATATATAAAACCAAAAAATTAAAAAAAAAAAAAAAAAAAAATCAAACCATAACTGATCATAATAACTGTGAAGTGTGAGTACTAGTAATGAAGCGACTCGGTCTCACTCTTGTTTCTCGCTGTTTACTTTTGTCACTGCACATCGATCATATCCAGACACGAGTCCTCCTACATGTTTTATTTTTATCGAAAGTGCCATTATCACAGTTTTTAGAGCTGTAACAACAAAAAGTGAGATTACATGATAACGCCATCATTTCTAAATAGATCGGTAAAAAATAATTATTATTCAAAATCTCGTGGATCTACACCCCAAATATAATGACAGGTGGTCGAATCATATGNAAAAGTGAGATTACATGATAACGCCATCATTTCTAAATAGATCGGTAAAAAAGAATTATTATTCAAAATCTCGTGGATCTACACCCCAAATATAATGACAGGTGGTCGAATCATATCATATCTTAATAATTAAAATTAAAATTATATTATGATGTCGTCATATATTCTTTCTTACATTTTATCTTTAACATCAAATCATGTTAAATATTAGAAAAAGTTGACAAAAAAATATCCGGAAAAGTCAGTTAAAAATAAAATATATGTTTGGATTCTCTAGGGCAAGTCACTTATGCAAATCCATAATATGGGAGTTTGATTTTACATTTCCGTAAAGAATTTTTTAAAAGTTGAATAGATCTGTTGACAACAAAAAAAATCAAACATTTGTCTTAAAAAAAAAAAACATCCCCACTACAAATCACAAAATAGAACAAAAATATTAGAGAGGTAAGGACTAAAAAGAGACATAATATACTAAGATATTCATATTATATGAAACAAGAATAATTTGTTGCAATTATGTTGTAATATAATGTTTTTTAAAATATTATATGAAATAAAAATAATTTTTTGTAGTTGTAATATAATGTTTTATTAGTCTTGCAACCAATTTTGAATTGGACAATATAAGAAAACGAAAAAAGATTATTTAAACTAGACAAAAGACAAATACAGAGATTGAAAAATCAGAAAAGAAAGAACCCAAAAAAGTAATGTCAGACCCGTATTTGTAGCAAAGGTAAAAATTATTGCGAGTTTCATGAGATTAATTATAAAGGATACATCTGGAAAAAAATGCTATGACCTCGATTTCGCCAAATGAGGAATTGTGGAGAGACGATCTTTCATTGCAAACCAAGTGATAAAATGTTTAGGTTTTACAGTCAAGATTCCAAACTCTATTTTTGGTTCCTTAGCAAAAAAAGGTTAAAAGCATGGAAGAAAAATCATAATATTGTATATATTTGAACATGCCATCTTATCCCACTACTCACTCCATTCGATCAAAGGAATGGAGTATGGAAATGATTCCATGTATGCTCTGAAAAATAAAATAAAAAGGCTGCTCAAAAAAGAAACATCAGATCCGACATATGCATTTGGTACAATTAACAGGCATGCCGAAAGCGCTATTGATGAAAATTGATGCAAACAGATTCGATCATCTCCAATCAACGGCTGAATCAGACAAAAAATAAGGCATTTTTAATTGGAATTAAGAATAGTTAAAACCAGTACAATCCATATGGTTATGAATGTTAATTTCAGATGTTGATCAATATTGAGAATTATAATCAAATATAATTCAAATCACCAAGAATTTCGATCTTAGCTACGCATATACACGTTAACATGATTAGCAATATATATTATCGTCTAATTACAACTTAAAATACAATTAATTACAATGATGGGGTTTTCTTATGACGACAAATAAAAATGTAACGTAATAGAACAACTCATATAGGAAAATTCTTTGGCTCTATATATATATATTTTTTTAAAAAATAGGCTTCTTTTTCTCTATATTACTCAGTACCAAACACGTCAAGATATACCGTACACGAAGAGAGACATATATGNCTCCATCAATATACCACATGGAGAATCGAACGTTTTAATTAATGTATATAAATGAATCAGTTTGGGATACGGAAACCCTAGAAGTCGTGTAGAGAGAGAGGTGTCGACACGTGTGCGAAGCTGGCCACATGTAAATTATCCTTACACGATTCTTAAAGTTCTCTCCGCCATGATTAGGCGTTAGGCACTTAGGCTCGATCCTCATTTAATTGATGTTCCACTTTTGTGAAGTTCTTTTAATTTATCCTCATATATATTGTACAGTAATACTTTTTTCTTTGGGAAAAGTATATAACACTACATATGTACAGCATAGTTTTCATAAATTAATTTATATGTGTACAGTGTACATTATTTTTTCGTCGACATATATGGTCTTTATAATGTATACGTAAGCAAGTACGCAGAAGTTACATCGCCGAGATCTTTTTAAGACAGCCTTGTCCGAATGTAGACATTTGCATCATTTAGCATGTATATTTGAAATTTGAATATTGAAAAAGCAGATTAGTGCGGTATACTGATATCATCTGTCATAGTCCTGTATGTTTCAGGTTATACTATGTATGGCTCTGTAAATAGATACGTCCATCCTAATAATGCTAAAATTTGCTAGTAACATTTCATATGTATATGATCATTTGCTTGCTTTGAAAAAACGTGTTTATTTAACTATATAGTAGGTTTGATGTTTTTGGAAAGAATATTTATCTACTTAACCAAAGAAAATACTTATCTCCGTTTATCTTTCTTTCCTCCTACTATATATAACATAAACAGAGTGATAAGAGTTAACACAATTTTCAGCGAAAAAGATTATTAAAAAATAGGGACCCTAGCTAAAATAATAAATAAAAAGATAGAGAAAGTGTGGCTTCGTGTATGCGTACGTACATAAATGTACAATACTGGCCATATGTAGACAATATAGCGAACTGACTCAATAAAGTCTTTTACGTTGTGTTGTCACTATAAAATTAATGCGAAAAAGGTGGAAGTGATTAAATTTATTCATACAAAGTTATATACCGTTTCTTTTTTTTCTTGTCAACAAGACACAACTCGTTTCTGTTGTGACAAATATATATCTCTTTTTTGGTACGTCTAATAAATTATTAATCAATGTTCGTTATGGTGCCCATATAACATTTGTCGCCATGCATCCTCTCCCCCTCAAAATATTCTTTTTTTTTGGGCAATTATAAATTTATACAAAGAGATATAATTGTTTATTTATTAAAAAAACTAAAAGATATATCAGGATTTCCCAATTAGGAAATTGCTAGCGTAAATCTATATAAAGTAAGCTTCTGTCAGGCACGCAAATAAAGGTCTGCATGTTATGAATATATGGTCGGTCGAAGAACGATCTACCTTTCGGATATTTTGTTTTTCTTTTTCTTGAAAAATTATATTTTCGTATATTATAGAGTTACGTGGATTCCTAATATTTGTATTACATACA
The DNA here is from genome assembly GCA_900406355.1 of Erysimum pusillum. Classification (NCBI taxonomy): domain Eukaryota; kingdom Viridiplantae; phylum Streptophyta; class Magnoliopsida; order Brassicales; family Brassicaceae; genus Erysimum; species Erysimum pusillum. The sequence goes on along the minus strand of OVBW01001017.1, from coordinate 4,991 downwards.
CACGTAGTTTTATTTGTTTCATGGGAAATGTGTGTATATATATTTCACGTCTCACACTTCAATTTTATAACTATGTCTATATGAATATAAATGTGGACAATAGATAAGATGTGAGTAAACTTTTAGAGATGATAAAGAAACGTGTTGCTCCGGGGACAACATAATTAATTTCGAGTCAGTTAACTCGGCTCTGGAAGCAGAATTATGTGTTGTGCAAGGAGCGATACAAAATGCTTGGTCTCGAATTAAGCTACAAGAAGATGAAATTAATTGAGAGACCTAATTGAGTGGAATTAAGATGGATTTCAAAGAAGTGATCAAACAAAGTAGCATTGTGGCAACACTTTCCGTAGTATGTGAAGTTTATTTATATAAAATATCTCCAACTATAGTAACAAATTAGAATTCAACACCTAGGAACAATGTCTTTGTGATCTCCAGATCATCTAGTCCATTTTCGGAAAAAGAAAAATCTAACCTTCGTATATGATTGTTCATTTTATCCTAAAGCTACTAAATTGGTCTTGGTGCAACATTACGAATTTATTTCCGTTAGTTTGTAACAATTCTTATTGTTATTATATTATATGGTGTGGATGCTTTCAAAGATAAACCGTTCTCCCCACTATTTTAAAATTTGGTAGATTAATTAAGGAGGCATGAACCATGGCGAGCCAAGTGTCACTACGGACATTGTTTTGATAATAGCCGATAGTAAAGTCGGCTAAAATTTTAATGTTGGAGAAAATGGTTTTGACGAGCCCAAATTCAAAATTTCTTTTGTCAATATTGCAGGTTCAAGAGTATAGAAACAAGTTATGATTTCGGGAACTAGATTTTTAACGCTAATTTTTTTAAAGAAGGGGTGGAGAGAGAAATTAAGGATCTTTTATATCTCAACAAAGTATTATTTTAATTTACGCATACGAGAATGTTCTCTCTACTAACACGAAATTATTAATACAAATGGCAACCAATAGACGTCGTGACAGATACTCCTCTGATTTTTTTTAAGTGTCGTTTTTNTTATTAATACAAATGGCAACCAATAGACGTCGTGACAGATACTCCTCTGATTGTTGACAAAAAAAAAAGATACTCCNAAATCTTTTATTTTTCCTAAACAAAAACATCATTAACTACCTACCTAAACACAATATGCCCAATAGCAATCTGCAGAATACTAATATTCATAAAATATTAAAAATTAATACGTAAATTTTGCATTGAAAATAANCGTTTTAGAGATTTGCACACAGATTAAGAAAACATTAAATCTTTTATTTTTCTTAAACAAAAACATCATTAACTACCTACCTAAACACAATATGTCCAATAGCAATCTGAAGAATACTAATAGTCATAAAATATTAAAAATTAATACGTAAATTTTGCATTGAAAATAAAAAACGACACTTATTTTGAAACAAAATTTTAAGTATAAAACGACACTTAATTAGGATCGGAGGGAGTATAAATGAAAACTTAAATCAGGGCTCTGCACTTTTTTTTTTGTTTGTTGACTCAACAAAATCTTCATCTTCTTTTGGTTTTAAGCTCTACAAAATCATGAGCTTAGGTTGCCCCAAAAAAAAAAAAAATTATACAAAATCTTCCATGCACTTACTGTTATGTAAAATTATATGTACAATTACTGATAATATATATTACAAGATTTGGGATCTATATTTATTTTATATAATCCACTTACTCATATTAGACAAACTATGATATGTTAATTAACATATGCACATATCGCTATATATTTATTAATTATCTTATGCATGCATAAATTTTACAAAAAGAGAGAGTCGTTTCTTGGTAAGACTTTAATTTTCTTTGGTATTTTGAAGGAAGCAGACACATTTTTATATTTTAAAGTTCTGATTTTTTTTTTCTCCGCACCACCAAAGTCAATTGATAAATTTCGTGCAACTAAGAAAAATGTCTGCATTTTAAGCTAAGTCATATATATCATTAGAAATATTCATGTCAAATTCTTATTGTCCTTGTCTCTAATCAGATTACGTTTGAAACTCCTAAGTTTGTTGATTAATTCCAAGAAGATCAATATTCGAGTTAAACCTATTAAAACAAAAAAGAAGATATATATATTCGAGTTATTTGGCAGTGAGTACGTTAACGTGGGAGGAAAATATATAGCAAGTGTTTCTGATTAATAAGTCAAGAAAATATATTTGTCTGTATATGTATCCATTTAATTACTCGTCGAAAAACAAACTGTATCATTACTTTTATATTATGTTTTATTTTGTCAACAGGGTTGCAGGTGTGCAGCTTAACACATTACTTTTATGTACTCAAAATCAAGTTAACAAGTTAAACAAAATTGGAGGTTAAACAGGTTGTAGCGTATGATAAATTTTTTTATTTTATCACATGTATTTTCTATTAGTTTTGTATGTAGAAACAAAAGAATTGCAAAATGCATGTTGCTTATAATAAAAAGTAAAAAAAAAAGCTACGTAAAAACATTTTTTAAAAAATCAAATAAAATCTAAGGAATTGTACATAGCTATATAATAGGTAAATAAGAAATATAAATAACTCAAATGTAGTTAATATATCTATATAGTAGTAAAATTAAACTCCTTACTTTCAAAAAGGATGCATTAAGAAGTAATCGATCTGAAATTTGTTGGGTATAAACTATTAATTAGGTTCTGATAGAAAAAGTATAANGTGAGTACGTTAACGTGGGAGGAAAATATATAGCAAGTGTTTCTGATTAATATATAGATTATGGGATTTTTTTTTTTTTTTAAAGAAGATTTTAAGTGTATAAATTTATGGGATTTCACTGTAAATTATGGGATTTGGTCCAAAACTCTTCGATTTACCCTATAAAAAAAGTAAAAACTTTCAAATATAGAATCTGCACGGTGGATCAAACATATTTATACGATTGATATGACTGTTTTGTAACGAGAATCTAAAAGATCATCTATAATTATTACTCCAGATTTTTTCATCAATAATAGAAGGATTCAACTGGATTTTCAAAGTAGAATTTGGAGGTCTTAGCCGCTTGAGCCAATATTCACCAGATAACTTTTTTTCTATCTAGTTAATTAGAATATATATTATTTTTATCACAAGAGAATTATTTTTTTTAATTATTATATATAGNTATATTATTTTTATCACAAGAGAATTATTTTTTTTAATATTTATATATATATATATATATGCATACACTTTTTCATATACAATGCCACATCTCCACTTTTATTTTAGTCAAAAAATAGAATTCAAAAAAATAATATTTTGATAAAAAAATTAAATGTAATTAATGCATTACTGTTTTCTTAAAATTTATATAACATAAATACAAATAATAAAAATGAAACTATCAATACAGAATTTGTTAAAAAAATCTATAATATTAATAAAATAATAAAAAATTATCATTATAGAAAAGAAAAAAAAAAACTATCTAATTCTATATGTGTGTTGTGTGTGTGTAATAAGCTGCTACAGACACGTAAACAAATACTATTTTTATCTAGCAATTACATTTATAATTGTACATGGAAAGACTACATAGTCTACATATGTAGATGTCCACCAAAAAAAAAAAAAAAAAAAGTCTACATATGTAGAAATTCAGTCTCAATCTTTTTTTGCCATTTGTCATGATATAATACATAATATCACAAATATATAGTAAAAAATCTACGAAAACATGGTTACTAAAACAACCAGTCTTAGTAGTTATC
>OVBW01001015.1:6098-17316 GCA_900406355.1 Erysimum pusillum | reverse complement strand
AGAACAGAGTGATGCGTTTCGAGGGATGATGACTGAATTCCAGCAAAGTTTACGCGACACGATGCGTGTGTCCGTCGAGGCTGCAGTCCGTTCAATTCTTCTAGCGCAACAAGGAGTTCCGAATTTGCCGAGACAGGAGGAAATTCTTGAGGAGGATGACGAAGACGAAGATGTCCGTGGTGATAACCCGTTTGCACGGCATGATGGACTACCACAACAGAACCAGCGACGTGACATTGTGGCAGCTCCGCGAGCTGACAACCATCGTTGGGAATCGGGATTCAAGTTGGACTTACCTGAATTTACTGGAGGACTACAACCTGACGAATTTCTCGATTGGATTAATTCAGTTGAGGAGCTATTGGCGTTTAAAGAAGTCCCTGACGAGAAGCGTGTTTCGTTGGTAGCAACACGATTTCGCGGTAGAGCCTCGGCGTGGTGGCAACAAACAAAAGAATCTCGTGCCAGAGCAGGGAAGGACCGTATTAATTCTTGGGAGAAGATGAAAAAGTTGATGCGCAAGGCGTTTCTCCCTTACAACTACTCTCGTACGTTGTACACTCGACTCCAGAATTTGCGACAAGGGACGAAGACGGTTGATGAGTATGCTACTGAATTTTTTTCTTTGATGGTTCGTACTGCGTTGACAGAGACCGAGGAGCAGATGGTTTCGCGTTTTATTGGTGGCCTTCGCCTGCAAATCCAGAACTCTTTGCTGCAATTTAACCCTTCTTCTGTTTCTGAAGCACATCAACGTGTCTTGTTACTTGAGCAACCTACCCGAACCCAGCCCACTTCTTGGAATTCAACACGTGTTCGTGTTTCTGCGTCATCGGAAGCTAGTACTAACAAGCCTGTCGAAACAAATCGTGCTGCAGACGGTCCGGAGGTGAGCTCGACGAGTGTTCAACAACGCTCACAACCATTTAAATGTTTCAAGTGTGGAGAACAAGGACATCGCCAATCTTCTTGCCCGAATCTCCAACGTCGAGGTTTGTTGACCAATGATGAGCCTATTTATGATGAGTATGATCAGGAGGAAGGTGTCGTTGACGACACAACAGAACAACTATTAGGCGACACAGGTACCATGTTAATGTTGCGCCGTAATCACTTATTACCTCGTGGAGTGGAGGAGTCTTGGTTACGCACAAACATTTTTCAGTCTACCTGCACAATCCGTGGGAAAGTGTGTCGACTAGTCATTGATTCTGGAAGTTGTACGAACGTGATCTCCGAAGAAGTGGTTATGAAGCTTGCTTTATTCACCGAATCTCATCCGACTCCGTATAAATTAGCGTGGCTTAACTCTAAAACTGATGTACGTATCTCCAAGCGCTGTCGAGTACCATTTTCTATTGGACCAAATTATAAGGATTTAATTTGTTGTGATGTGCTACCAATGGATGCTTGTCATTTGCTTTTGGGACGGCCATGGCAGTATGATCGAAGAACAGTGCATGATGGTTTTACGAATACACATAGTTTTACCTATGAAGGCAAAAAGCTCACGTTGATTCCCGCTCAGATTGCTTCCGACTCTCTTGTTACGAGCACAGATATCGACGATACTACTACTCCCACTGTCACAACAAAACCTGTGCTCTTTCTTTCCAAGTCGCAATTGGTGGAGGAATGTGCAAGCACCGACGTCGCATATCTTCTTCTTCTTAAGCCGAGTGTTTTGTCACTTATATCTGATACACCTGCTGCATTTCATGATTTGTTAACCGAATTTCAAGATGTCTTTCCTCAGGAATTACCCGATGGTTTGCCTCCACTACGTGATATCCAACATTGCATCGATTTGGCGCCTAATACAGTTTTGCCTAATAGACCTCACTATCGTATGAGTCCTAAAGAACACGATGAACTTCGGAGACAAGTCGAAGAGCTCCTTGCTAAAGGTTATGTACGTGAAAGTTTAAGCCCGTGTGCTGTGCCCGCGTTACTTATTCCAAAGAAGGATGGCTCATGGCGCATGTGTGTGGATAGCAGGGCAATTAACAAGATTACGATCCGCTACCAGTTTCCTATTCCACGCCTTGATGATCTCCTAGATCAAATTGGTTCAGCTGCTATCTTCACAAAATTGGATCTTCGCAGCGGGTATCACCAAATTCGTATTCGTCCAGGTGATGAGTGGAAGACGGCATTCAAGACTAGAGAAGGTTTGTTCGAGTGGCTTGTGATGCCTTTTGGGTTATCTAACGCACCTAGTACTTTTATGCGTGTAATGAATGAAGCTCTTCGCCCATTTATTGGTCGTTTCGTGGTGGTTTATTTCGATGATATGCTCATCTTTAGTGCATCATTGGCTGAGCATTTGGTTCATCTCCGCGACGTGTTGCTTGTGTTACGTCGAGAAAAGTTATTTGCTGCTACCAAAAAATGTGTTTTTGGTGTGGAACAAGTCCTTTTCTTGGGCTATATTGTTTCTACACGAGGCTTAGAAGTCGATCCCGCCAAGGTTTCGGCAATTCAATCTTGGCCTACGCCTCGTACGATAACGGATGTGCGTAGCTTCCACGGCTTGGCTTCTTTCTATCGCCGGTTTGTCCCTCATTTTAGTAGCATTATGGCTCCTGTTACTGACTGCATGAAATTGTCCTCGTTTCGTTGGACCGATGAAGCCGAGCTCGCGTTTCAGACAATCAAAACAAAGCTCACCACTGCCCCCGTTCTGGTTCTTCCCAACTTTGACATAGCTTTTGAATTACACTCCGACGCATCCAAGGCGGGGATTGGAGCAGTTCTTAGCCAAGCAAATCGTCCTATTGCCTTTTTTAGTGAGAAAATTGCAGGGTCTCGCGCACGTTATAGCACTTATGACGTCGAGCTGTATGTGGTTGTCCAAGCCATTAAGCATTGGAGACATTATCTTTTTCATCGCGAGTTTGTTCTTTACACTGACCATGACGCTCTTAAACACATGGGTTCCCAAGATAAGGTTTCGGCGCGACATGCTTCGTGGTTTGCATATTTACAACAATTTTCTTTTGTTATCAAGCATACGGCGGGAACACTTAACAAGGTTGCTGATGCGTTGAGTCGTCGACACTCTCTTCTTACAACATTACATGTTTCGGTTACAGGTTTTGAGGTGCTCCCAAGCCTTTATCCTGTTGATCCTTTTTTTGCCAAGATTTGGACAGATGCGGAACAGGGAATTGGCACGATATATGTCCTTTATGATGGGTTTTTGTTTCGTGGGGCTCAGCTTTGCATCCCGGACTGCAGTTTACGTTTGCATTTGATTCGTGAGCTTCATGGTGAGGGCCACGTTGGAAGAGATCGGACGCTCAAGTTGGTTAGTTCGTCATATTTTTGGCCTACGTTGCGACGTGACGTTGAACGTTTCATCGTCCGATGTAGAGTTTGTCAAGCAGCTAAAGGAAAAGCGAATAATGCGGGTCTTTATTTGCCTCTTCGCATTCCTACGCAGCCTTGGACGGACATAAGTATGGATTTTGTGCTTGGCCTCCCACGAACTCAACGAGGTAATGATTCGATCTTTGTTGTCGTTGATCGTTTTTCAAAGATGGTTCATTTTATCCCCTGCAAAAAGACAACAGATGCGGTTCAAGTTGCGGTATTGTTTTTTCGTGAGGTCTACAAGCTTCACGGCTTGTTTTTATCTATTGTCTCCGATCGCGACTCTCGCTTCTTGAGTCATTTTTGGCGTTCACTTTGGCGTCTGCTTCGCACCAAGCTGGATATGAGTTCCGCTTATCATCCACAGACAGATGGTCAAACTGAAGTCACAAACAGAGGATTGGGTGACTTGTTACGTTGTTTAGTTGGTGACAACATCAAGTCTTGGGATTCCGTTCTTTGTCAAGCCGAGTTTTCTCACAATCGGGCTCTTAATCGCAGCACAGGCTTTAGTCCGTTTCAGGTGGTTTATGGCTCCTTACCTCGCTGTCCCACTGACCTTGGTCTTTCACCAGATCGTACTCGCTTCCATGGTCGTGCTTGTGACTTTGTCGACGAATTTGCTACCATCCACGCACAGGTTCGCTCTAACTTATAAGCTTCCACGGAGAAGTATAAGTCAGCAGTGGATGCGCGTCGTCGTGATGTTCAATTTAACGTGGGTGATTTAGTCTGGGCTGTTCTCACTAAAGATCGTTTCAAACCGGGCACCTACAACAAGTTAAAATCGCGAAAGATTGGCCCCCTTACGATCCTTGAGAAGATTAATAACAATGCTTATCGTTTACAGTTGCCTCCTCAGATGAACACGGCCGACGTCTTTAACGTGAAACACTTGGTTCCATATGTTGCTGAAGATGACACTGAAAATTCGAGGTCGAATTTTCTTCTCACCCCGGGAGACCTGATGTAGCGACATCTCTATTTCCTTCTACAGTTGGGCTTTTAATCTTTGTTTCTATTTTATTGCTGGGCTTTTAATTTGTTTCGTTTAAGTCGGCAAAGTGTTTGCTTTGTCTCCAAGTTTAGGGTTTCTACTATGCTTAGTATAAGTATCTTTGTTCTTGTTTTGAGAACGATGGTTTTTGACATTTAATAAAGAAGAGTATTTCTTCAATTCAAGTCTTCGACCTCACCACTTCTAAAGCTAGAAAGTGTGAGTTCTTAGCAGCAAGAGATTATCGTAATCCATTGATCTACGAGAAGCTTTTGTTTACTTACCGCTGCATTACTCAGAGCCTCGTAACTAAATCAAAAATTTCCTTGGCTTTGACCAGTGGCGGACATACGTGTACCGTGTACGAGTACCAGGGCACATGCTCCATATATTGGCTTTCTCCGAGTTCTTCTTAGAGGAGCGTTTAATTTCGAAGGTTCAATGAAACTTGTTCTTGCCTCATCTCAGATTTGCGTTACGTTGGATATATTTTGTATAGATTTGGATTTCTTTCGAGGGTTTTTGATTGTATATGATTTTGCTGTTCTTTTTTTTTTTTTTTTTNTATATTATTTTGTTTTTTTTTTTTTTTTTTTTTTTTTTTTTGATAAAAGATTTAGTTTAGTTTACTTTCTTGAATCTTTGTAATCCCATCTTTACTTTACTCAAATATAACAAGGAAATCAATATTGACAACTAACAGTGGTTTTTTTTTTTTTTTTTGGTAAACAACTAACAGTGGTTTTCTTCTTTAAAAATATGATATTAGGGCAAACAAATTCTAATAATATCTAGTTGTTTTAAAGAAAAAAAAGAAGAAGAAGATCTTGTTACTATTATATAACCAATCATAATAAAATTCAGATCGATTACAGAATCACCGACCTAATCTATTTTTTCTTGTTTTTTTCTTTACTAACTTGAAAGAAAATAATTTTTAATATAACAAGGAAATCAATATCATTTTTGTAATTAGAATACACCATATCTTATTATAACACGTGTCGATTTCAACGATCCGAAGTTTTGACACATGTCTATTACTAATTATAAAATAAAAACAATTATAATTTTATAGATAATTATAAGAAAGTTATAAAAATTTAAATAATTTTAAAAATATTAAAAGATAATTACAAAAAAAAATTAAAGTTAGCAACTCGCTGGATCGTGACACGTGTCAATTTCAACGATCCGAGATTTTGACACATGTCTATTACTTATTAGAAAATAAAAACAATTATAATTTTATAGACAAGTATAAGAAAGTTATAAAAATTTAAATAATTTTAGAAATATAAAAAGATAAAAAATGAATTTTTTAAAAAATTTCGACGATAATTACGGGTAAATATAGATATATTTTTAAATATATTGTCGAATTAATGGGAAAAAAAACCCTATAATTTTGACCGCCTCTTTGTTTCTTATATATATATCTTGATAGGTTTTTGTATCAGCTCATATAGATTTATTACGTTTTATAAATGTTACTGTAATTTTATAGAAATTTTAATTATGGTTTTTATTATAGTTGCAAATTTGGAGGATGTGGAACAAACGGTATGTATCGATGCATGAAACCATAATATGCCGCTTTAAAATTTATATTTTGGTAAAATTTATCCACGATTATGGTTTTTACACGTGTCATGATCCAGCGAGTTACTAACTTCGAAAACCGTACTTTATATAATAAGATACGGGTTATAATTTTTCTAGTTATAAATCCGTATACGCGGTTTTTAGTGTTTTTTTCTTACACGGGTTATAAATTCTTTATTTTAAACCCGCGTATACGCGGGTCCTAATATAATCTAGTTAGTCTATAAATTGTACCAACCCTCACTTTCCCTCTTTTTTTTTGTATTGTAGGAGTTCTTGCAAAGTTTCGTATTGCTTATATTGTAAGTCATCATTATAAGAGATTTCTTTCAGTTTTGTTATATCCACCGAGTTGTTGGGAATCTTGTTTTTTTCTTTCTAACCAATCTTCCAAGACTATTTCGTTTATGTAGAGAACAAAACCATCTTAACGACATGGATTCTAATAAAGAAAAAGCTAGAAAAGCAATGGAGATTAATTGCTGAGCAGAAAGCTTCGGAGAATGACTACGATGGAGCAAAGGAATACGTTATCAGGGCTAAGAATATGTATATGGTTTGAAGCAACTGTTGACGATGATGGAAGGTAAATCTGTTGATGATGATACATTGAAGAAACAATACAAAAAGTTAGCTCTTTTGCTTCATCCGGACAAGAACAAGTTTGATGGCGCGGAAGACGCTTCTAAGCTAGTTTTAGAAGCTTGGCATAACTTATCTAATGGGATTGGGAGAACTTGTTATGAGCGAAGGAGGAATGAGAAAGAAGAAGAAGAAGAAGAAGAAAAAATTGCCAAAGCAAAGGCTGCATGGGATGAAAAACTGGCTATGTACAAACAATATAGCGACTGTATGGCTCAAAGCTAAGGGCAGAGTTTGGACATAAAAGTGGGCTTAAAAATCACAAAATCAACGTAAACCTAGTGAAGGTGATAAGCGTTTATGTATTCATCAAAACCAAGAAAATGCGATTACTGATCTATCAAATTTTAAATTAGTTCGTATCACTCGCCTCGATCTGATAATAATCATGATTATCTAGGTCCTTAATCTACTGGCATAATCTTCAGGTCCTTATACGTTAAATACTGTAAAGACTCTAAAAACAAAAGGGACATTTTTGATCGAATCTCTGAGTAATAGTTACCATCAAAAGTACCATATAAACCTTATAAATCTTTTCTGGTTTAATGATATATATTTTTAAAAATAGATAGCTGAAATGAATATATTTGAAAATTGATACAACAAAAGGGACATTAATTTTTTTTTTCTATATATGAAAGGGACATTAATTTTTGCAAATGCCTCATAATAGAATAAGATAAAAGGGACATTGTTTCTCTTGGCGATGTATGTCCGAGCTTTGATTTTCAATTTTAGCTAGTGATCGTTGGTTTATCAGGATTTTATACAAGAGTATCGACTGAGAGAACCTACATATGGTTTTTTTTTTTTTTTTTGCTAAGAATGTAAATATTTCATTAAAAAATGAAAACGTTTTAGGGTTACAATCGTTGGATTATACACCTATTAGAGATGGTCCCCATGGCAAAAAAAGCTAAAAACATGGAAGCAAAAGAAACTCAGTCCGTCCACTCGAGATAAACACTTGATGATGGAGTTAGACGAAGTGACAAATCGATTATTGGTACTCTTGCCAATTGAATTGTTGAAGGCGAGGGGCAGACACATTTCATAGACGCCTCGATACAAAGTGAGGAGAACACTAGAAGCCTTTCAATAGAGGTCCAAGATTAAGCCGTCAACGGCGCACTACTCCATGAGCTATCTCAGAATGAAACCTCTCTAACTAAATTATGCAATCTACATATGGTTTGTGAACCTATATTTATAGAAGCTTAACAATCTCTGATACTAACCTTTTTATTAACTCCATGCCCAATAGTGTGGTGTGTAGACTCATTTCTATCTAGCTTGTTGGGGGAAAAGTAATTGATATGCCCCTTTTATTTCTTCTCTCAATCCACTTACCTAGAGAGTGTGAGTGAGACCAACCTTTCTTCTTTTGTATTTTCTACTCTACGAATGGAGATTTTGCACAGTAATACCAACAGTCTATCACTGCTCTCATTCACACCATAAACTCTTTTAGTAAATACAATTCTTTTATTTCTATTTCTCTCTTCATATACAAACTTCAAGTGGGTTCCATGCATGTCTTAGTAGAATAATCCAAACTCAGACAAAAGCATATTGGGTTCTACACTAAATGAGAAAGAACATGTGGCCATCACTACAATCAAGGTAAAAGGAATCTAGATCTGTAATTCGTTTGTGCAAATGTTTAGTTTAATTAATTAATGTTGTACTTTTCTTCTTGTGAATAATTTTGGGTTTAAGTTTACTATAAACCCACTCGGGTCGTCCAAAACATCACGCGAAATCATGATTTTTTTATTTATTTTAATTTTGAACCTATTTTCACAGTAAAAAGAAATCTTGAATTTGTAAATTATATTAGGTGAAATCAGACAGCGCCGGTAGTCTTGATCTGGTTAGTTATGGCTGAAGGAGTTGTCTTATTTGGAGTTGAGAAGCTTTGGGAGCTTCTAAATCGAGAATCTGAGAGATTGACTGGAATAGATGAGCAAGTTGATAAACTAAGACGTGAGCTCGGAAGATTACAGTCGTTGTTGGAAGATGCAGAAGCCAAGAAGCATGAAAGTAAGAGAGTGAGAAACTTCTTGCAAGATGTTAAAGACATTGTTTATGATGCTGAAGATATAATCGAATCCTTTCTTTTAAAAGAATTTAGAGGAAAAGGAAAAGGGATGAAGAAGCATGCGAGAAGACTTGCTTGCTTCTTGATGGATCGCCGCAAAGTTGCTTCGGATATTGAAGGAATCACTAAGAGAATCTCTGAGGTGATTGGGGGAATGCAGAGTTTAGGTATACAACAGATCATTGATGGTGGTGGCCATTTGCAGTCTCTTCAAGACAGACAAAGGGAGCAGAGGGAGATCCGACAAACGTTTGCTAATAGTTCTGAAAGTGGTCTTGTGGGAGTGGAGCAGAGTGTTGAAGAATTGGTTGGTCATTTGGTAGAGAATGATAACATTCGAGTGGTTTCCATATCTGGGATGGGCGGTATTGGTAAAACTACTCTGGCGAGACAAGTTTTTCATCATGACATTGTTCGGCGTCATTATGATGGATTCGCATGGGTTTGTGTTTCACAAGAGTTTACACAGAAGCATGTTTGGCAGAGGATCTTACAAGAACTTCAGCCACATGATGGTGAGGTTTTACAGATGGATGAATATACGTACACTCCAAGGTAAACTCTTTCAATTGTTGGAGACCGCGAGATATTTGGTTGTCCTCGATGATGTATGGAAAGAAGAAGATTGGGACCGCATAAAAGCTGTGTTTCCGCGGAAAAGAGGTGAGGGCTTTTGGTACATACATGAACCAGTTTTTTTTTTTTTTTTTTTTTTTAATTTCATGTCATTATTAAAAGAGAATATATAGATAATAGCAAGACTCACACATTGGTCATAACTCATAAGTGCCTTTTATTCGCTCACATGAACACATCAATATTTTTTGCAGGTTGGAAGGTGCTACTTACTTCTCGGAATGAAGGTGTTGGGCTACATGCAGATCCAACATGTTTTGCCTTTAGACCAAGAATCCTTACTCCCGAAGAAAGTTGGAAGCTATGTGAGAGGATAGTATTCCCTAGGAGAGACGAAATTGGTACCCATATAGAAATAAGATCAAAGAATTTTATGTATTGTATTTTTCAGCTCACATCTTGATATGTATTACATTGTAATGTTGTGCAGAATTAAAGGGTAATGAAGAAAGGGAAGCCATGGGTAAGGAAATGGTCACATTTTGTGGAGGACTACCATTAGCTGTTAAAGTGCTAGGCGGCTTGTTAGCTAAGAAAGATACAGTTACCGAGTGGAATAGAATATACAAAAATATTGGACCTCGGATTAGAGGAAAATCTGGCGTAGATGACAACAATCTCAGTTCGGTTAACAAAGTATTGTCTCTGAGCTATGAAGATTTGCCAATGCATTTAAAGCATTGCTTCCTCTATTTAGCACATTTCCCCGAAGATTGCAAGATAAAGATAGGGAAATTGTTCAATTACTGGGCTGCAGAAGGTCTAATAACAACAAGTTACGACGAATCAACCATCCAAGATAGTGGAGAAGAGTACCTAGAAGAGCTAGTGAGGAGAAATATGGTTATTGCTGAACAAAACTATTTGAATTCGAGATTTGGATCTTGTCAAATGCATGACATGATGAGAGAATTATGTTTATCTAAAGCCAAAGAAGAGAACTTCCTACAAGTGATCAAAGTCCCTACTTCCACTTCTACCATCAATGCTCAATCTCCTAGTGGATCTCGGAGACTCGTCGTACATAATGTGAATTTACTTCATATGTTGGTACGTAGAAACAACCAAAAAGTGAGATCTCTTTTGTTTTTTGGAGGGGAGGAAGACTTTTGGATACAATCAGCTCGAGGCTTTCGGAGTTTACCATTACTCAGGGTGTTAGATCTTTCTAAGGTAAAGTTTGAGGGAGGGAAGTTACCATCTAGCATTGGAGAACTCATCCACTTGAGATACTTGAGCTTATTCAAGGCTGGAGTATCTCAACTACCTTCTTCTCTACGGAATTTAAAATGTTAAGATGTAGAATCCGATTATATTGAATTGAAACGAGAATTACAAAGATTGAATATCGATGACACGAATCTATGAATCAAATCAACACAAGATCAACATTGATCTTGACCTAGCACATCACTAGGCTCTAGCACATCACTAGACTCAATCTAATTCATAAATCGCATAAAGAAAGCAATTGAGCTAAGCTCAGCTATTTATTCAAGTCTCGGATCTTCAATGACAAACAACGGCAAAGCTTCGGAAGCAACCAGAGGCTTTCACTTGAATCAACTAGCTTGCCACGTCATCACAGCCTTGAATCGTATCAATACTCACCCCCTGAAGACCAAGCTTGTCCTCAAGCTTAAAAGAAGGATAGAGGTGAAGCATCCCCAAAACAGTGGGTTGTCTGTCAGTCCTTGCGTCGCCAGCGATGCCAAGTAGAAGAGGACGTTTGTTGTCTTTTGGTGTAACACTTCTGGCCTTCCAAATTGAAATATAACACCATAACTAGTACACTCCCAGTGTATAGATGTTTAGACCTCCATTTGTGTTTGAGCTGAAACTCTAGTGAATGGAACTGT